>JAFFST010006136.1:7306-20418 GCA_022414735.1 Noturus placidus
TGCAAAGGAACAGGAAATGAGGAAAGGGGCAAACACTTTTTCACACCACTGTATATTGACTGTTAAAATAGAATATTAAGGGTTTTCAAGAAGCCTACATTTGTGTTTAAAAAGGAAAAGTAATTTCAAGATGGCTTCTCAGCCCAGGGTAAGAATGATTAATCACCTCTGTTACCATAATCAGGCCAACCAAGAAACACCCAAAACAAATGATGAGCAGGAATCCTTTGCGGCGATGACCAAAGAGAAAGAATGAGGGGTACATGTCGGTTACAGCTGTCATCAGTGCCTCCAAACATACAAACTGTAAAGAGGAGTGTTAGACAGAACAAAAGTGCTTATTTAAATTTAAACCATGGTAAGATGTGTATAGGGCTTTCTTCCCCTCCCCCACTCACCTCACTGTCCAGTCCTAGCAGAATAATCATAAGGAAGAAACAAATGGCCCATAGTTGTGGAAGAGGCATCATCGCAACTGCCCTGGGGTATGCAATGAAGGCCAACCCTGGACCTGGGGAAGAGACTTCATTTTTTACACATTGCACAACACATCAAACATCCTTGTGTATTGGTTATGGTATGGAACTTGTATGTTAGATCTTGAGTCACCTGACTCTGCCACGTTTGAGATGTCTGTCTCCTGTTCATAGGCCATAAAGCCCAGCACAGAGAAGATAGCAAAGCCTGCCACAAAACTAGTCCCACTGTTCAACAAGCACAGATAAACACAGTCCCTGCAAAGATACATATATAAATCACACTCACACTAATATATATATATATATATATATGAGAATGAGTGCAGGACTGGGCAAGCATGTCTCCATAGGGTTTAGGTCTGGAGACATGCTTCTCCGGTCCTTCACCTTCTTTAGCAAGGCAGTGGTTGTCTCGGTGGTATGTTTGGGGTCATCATCATGCTGGAATACTGCATACTGATCATGCTCTGCTTCAGTATGTCTGTGTGTTGAGCATCTGTGGGGCAAAGAGCTCCATTTTGGACTCATCTGACCACCAGAGGACAACTGGGTGAAAGTGTTTTGGTCAGATGAGACCAAAATGGAGCTCTTTGGCATCAACTCAACTCACCATGTTTGGAGGAGGAGGAATGCTGCCTATGTCCCCAAGAACACCATCCCCACCGTCAAACATGGAAGTGGAAACCTTAAGCTTTGGGAGTGTTTTTCTGATAAGGGGACAGGACAACTTCACCGCATAAAAGGGATGATTGACGGGGCCATGTACCATCAAATATTGGGTGAGAACCTCCTTCCCTCAGCCAGGGGATTGAAAATCGTTCATGGATGGGTATTCCAGCATGACAATCACCCAAAACACACGGCCAAAACAACAAAGGAGTGGCTCAAGAAGAAGCACATGAAGGTCCTGGAGTGGCCTAGCAAGTCTCCAGACCTTAATCCCATAGAAAATCTAAGGAGGGAGCTGAAGGTTTGAGTTGCCAAACGTCAGCCTCGAAACCTTAATGACTTACAAGTGTTTTGCCACCAAGTACTAAGTAATGTTTTGCAGAGGGGTCAAATACTTATTTCCCTCATTAAAATGCAAATCAATTTATAAAATTTTTGACATGCGTTTTTCTGGATTTTTTGTTGTTATTCTGTCTCTCACTGTTCAAATAAATCTACCATTAAAATTATAGACTGATCATTTCCTTGTTAGTGGGCAAACGTACAAAATCAGCAGGGGATCAAATACTTTTTCCCCCCTCACTGTGTGTAATGTAATGTCATACATACATACACACCACACACACACACACACACACACACACACACACATTACCCCCCCCCTTACTTTCTTTCTAAAAGCTTATTTCACTCACTTGTAGCAGTTATTATTGTACTTGTTGTAGCTTCCCAGAGCAGTGAGGCACCCAATGCAGAGAGCGTAGGAGTAAAAAATCTGTGTTCCAGCATCCATCCACACCTACATACCATGAAAGAGCCTTCAGTACTCACTGACCATCTGACAGCAACAACTGCAAACTCTTTAATTATTCAATGAATCCCTAATCATTAAGTGTTAATTTTATGTACATTTGTAGTCCACAACCTTCTTATTCATAACTTTCCACAAACATGCAACTATAATAATGCTCTTTTTTTTATGAAATGTTAATTTCTGATTAGAGAAAGAGAGGGATATATTTGTGTTTTTCTCCATCTGGTGCAATTGATCGCTAATTCATCATCTCCACATACCTGTGGGTCTGTGAGGCGTGTAGGATCTGGATACAGGTAAAAAAAGATGCCATTGACAGCTCCAGGCAGCGTAAGTCCACGCACCAAAAGCACTGCCAATATTACATAAGGAAAGGTAGCACTGAAATAGACCACCTGAGAAAGAGATATCTCTGTCAAACTAAGTAAAAATAAATAAACAAACAAACAAACAAACCATGCCACAAATTTATACAATTATAAACGGATATCTGAATTTTCTGAAAATGTGTAATGAGGATCTCACCTTGCCTGTAGATTTCACTCCCTTCCACACACAGAAGTAGCAGATGATCCAAGCCAACAGGAGACACAGAGCCAGCTCCCACCTCACATTGCCCAGCTCCTGTATACTACCTGTGAGATTTAGCACTCTCCTCCTGGGACACACAAACCATACTTGGGTGATGACTTTCTGATGTATGCAATACTGCAATAATAGATTTTTTTTAAAACTAAAGTTTAAAAAAAAAAAAATAAATAAAATAAAAAACCCCACACTCACTCCCAGAATTCTTTAACAGGTGAAGTTGCATTCTCTGGTATAGTAGAGTTATGCATTTTCTCAAATTCAGTGCATGTTTCTGTTGAGGGAAGATACAGCTAAACATTCATGAAGTGTTTCTAATACAGCACAACAACTCAACATCAGATACAACACTTTACACTTATTATAGAAATATTAGGCTATTTCTACTTCTATATCACGGTTGGCAGACAGCTAATGTTGGTGGAACATACATTGATAAACTGACAAAACTGTAGTGAAATAACATGATAATCATGACCAGGATCGTTGCTGAATCAACTTAAATGGCCAACTCTTAATACAGCCCACAGTTATTTTATTAGTTACCATTTTACATTTAATTATGTTAATAATATAAAATACCGCTATTCCATGCATTGCTGCAGGTAGCCCATGGCAACTCGGCACTAAAGGAAGAAAAAAGATAGAAGAATGCCCAGGCCAAAATGATGATGTAGTAGATGCAGGAGTACAACACGACCACCTGACTTCCATATCCCAATCCTACAAAAAGAAGAAAAAAAAATGCATCATCATCTGACATTTTCCCCCAATACCCTACATATAGTTTAGGTTCAGTGGTGCTTGAAAGTTTGTGAATCCTTTAGAATGTTCTATATTTCTGCATAAATATGACCTTAAACAATCAGATTCTTACTCAAGTCCTAAAATTAGACAAAGAGAACCCAATTAAACAAATGAGACAAAATATTACACTTGGTCATTTATTCATTGAGGAAAATGATCCAATATTACACATCTGTAACTGGCAAAAGTATGTGAACCTCTAGGATTAGCAGTTAATTTGAAGGTGATCTAGTCAGGTGATTTCAATAAATGGTATGACAATCAGGTGTGACTAAAGGCCCCACTTTAAAGAACAGGGATCTATCAAATCCTGCTCTTTACAAAACATGTTTGTGGAAGTGTATCATGGCAATTTTTTGAGGACCTCAGAAAAAGAGTTGTTGATGCTGGAAAATGTTACAAAACCATCTATAAAGTATTTGGATTCCACCAATCCTCAGCCAGACACATTGTGTACAAATGGTGGAAATTCAAGATCATTGTTACCCTCCCCAGGAATGGTTGACCAATAAAGATCACAAGGTCACAAAAGAAGCCAGCAAAATAGATTTTTTTTGGTTTACATGGAAGTATTGTTTGGAGAAAAGAAAACTGTATTCCAGCATAAGAACCTTATCCCATCTGTGAAACCCAGTGGGGATAGTATCATGGTTTTGGCCTGTTTTGCTGCATTTGGGTCAGGACAGCTTGCAATCGCTGTCTGAACAATGGGTTCTGAATTATTCTAGTGAATTCTAAAGTGAAAGGTCAGGACATCGATCCATGAAATGAAGTGGGGCATGCAGTGAGACAACAACCCTAAACACACATATCGCTCTACCAATGAGTAGTTAAAGACAAATAAATAGAATAATTCTTTTTTAAATGCTGTTGAAAGACCTGAAGCGACAGTTCATTTAGGAAACCCAACATCAACCCAGAATTGAAGCTGTTCTGTACTGCGGAATGGGCTAAAATTCCTCAAAGCCAATGTGCAGGACTGCTTAACAGAACAAGAAACGTTTAGTTGCAGTTATTGCTGCACAAGGGGGACACACCAGATACTATGGTTCACATACTTTTGCCGCTCATATGTAATATGGGATAATTTAGATAGATTAAATGGACTACCACCAAATAATATCTGCAGAGTTATTGTTATATGGTGCTCTTATCTACTGATGAACTGATTAGAGGAGTGATGATACATTGTGCATAGAATTGGCCCATTATAGCAATTGTACAATTCTACAAAAGAGTCTTCAACCTCATCCACAGTGTGGCTGCAGGCATTCATGAGCGCCACGGCTGCTCATTGACTAAAGACAAAGACCAGCAAGTACAGTCAGGTATGGCTCCTGCATGGTTTGATAGCAAACCTGCAGCCACGTACATTCTTTTGTAGATAAGATTCCCTGATATATGTCAATGTGTTACTATATGTTAAGCAATAAACTTAGTCATCAAGTTGATGACTGAACAATAGTACACACATAAAAAGGTAATCACATATACCTTTTAATACATTAGAATATGCATTTAGATTGTATTTTCGATCCATTAAAATTACAACATCATGCAAGACTGTTTTGGACCACTGCAGATAGCTTAGTAATAACTACAACAAAATTTCTTCGACATCTAAAGATTTTGTAGGCCTTGAAATAAATGGATATTAATTCCATAGGTAATGAAAAAGCTGTAAAGGCATAAAGGCTCACCTTCAAACAAGGGGCAAATTTTCCTCCAGCAGGTTACGCTACCCTGACTGGTGTACTGACCCAATGATATTTCCATGAGAAACAGTGGAATGCCACAGGCAAATAGGAAGACCAAATATGGAATGAAAAACACTCCTAAAGAACAAAATCACAATTTTAGGAAAGGCAAATTTATTTATATAGCACATTTCATAGACAAATGCTTTTCAAAGTGCTTTGCATACCGAAAAGCAAAATAAAAGAAGATATGACAGACGTACTCTTATGAAAGAGACATCTAAATAACTAAAAAGAATAAAATATAGGCAGAAACCGACAAACTTAAGGTATGGGAAAATATAAGTGTTTCACGATTGCACTTAAAGATGGCCAAATCTGCTACAGAGTGGCACAATCGAAAACGCATTTTCTCTATCGTTGGAGATCAGGAGTTAGAATCCTGACATTACCACAGCCATCTGTGTCAGGAAGCCAAGGGAAGAAAATTGGCAGTTTTCTCTACCCTGTCAATCACAGTGACACTAGCCAATCGTTTGATTTCGTGCTTGCAGAAGAGGGCGGATTGGTATTTCCCCTGAATGTGGAGATTCAATTTGGTTCAATTCCTGTCACATAAAACAGGCTGCCCTGTTATACAGCATAAATGGCAGTTCAAAAAGATGCAGTTGGCTTGAAAGAAGCTCCTATATGATAGAGGAGAGCTGGCAGGTGATTGGGAATTCATGACAAAAATGGGGAAAATGGGGAAAAAATAGGCAAAGTGTATGTCATATCTGACATCATCTGGAAGATGAGTCCAGCTTTTAGCACTGCTAGTTGGCATGTCCATAGTGATTCTTCAAATAGTTCTGCTATTTTTATTCTTTGCAATTATGTGATTTAGCCTCCCAAATCAGCCCAAGGAATTCAAAACAGTAAACAATCACACTTTGGTGTGGCTGTAGGATTCACCAACTGAATCACGCCATGCCGCATACCACCTGCGTACATTGTCACAAATGCCCAACCAATAGAAACCAACAATGAGGTGGAAAAGTATTTTCTTGCAGGAAATGACCTAGTCTCTGTTTTTCCACTAGGAGGCAAAAATGGAGCAATAAACTCAGTTCCATATATAAAATTACTCACAAAATGTGCGAATAATTGGCATTTCTTCATTAGTCAGCTAAAAATGTGATAACTCTTTCCAAAATAACAAATTTAGAGGTTCCATAGCCAAGGAGTTGGGGGTGATGGCACTTATTCAATCAACAATGCAACTTTTACATTTTTTATTTATGACTAAAGATTTTCCCACACTTTTTTGTCTGACCAACTTGAAATTGGACTAAGTGTAATGTGCCATGTTACCTAAAATTGATTTTACACCCTTAGTCCAAGATTATTTTATGATCTATGGTGTCAAATGCAGGACTGAAATTCAGTAGCACCAGTATAGGTGTCTTGCCAAAGATGGTTCACATAGATATAATTTAAAACCTTTTATAAGTGTGGTCCATCTTCTGTAATGAGACTGAAAGCCCCAATATAAATTTAGACATATTTGTGGATCATATATTTTAAGGTGACCTTTTTTCAATGCTAAAGGCAAAAGTTCAGCACTTCAGCGGTTATTGTAGAAGTGTACACAAAAGGGAATTCATTTATTAATTAAATTAAAAAATGTATTTCAGGTATGTATTATGCACATATAAAGGAACTACTGTCTGATTTCTTGTTGAGGAGTATATTGCACAAAAATTCTCTCATTCTGTACACTTACCTCCTCCATTCTTGTAGCACAAGTATGGGAACCTCCACACATTTCCTAGACCGATGATTTGCCCAGCAACAGCCAGGAGAAATTCAAGTTTATTTGACCACTGGCCTCTCTCTTGAGTTTTTCCCTTTGTATTAACTTTTCCTGATTCCGGACAAGACAATTTTAATTGCACTTCTGGATCATAGTTCATCTCCATATCACTGAAAGAAGGTAAAATGTTAGATTTCTCCATTATGGCTACACAAGCATAAAAATTAAAACAAAATCGAGAAGAGAAAAGCCCCAGTGACTGAACTCTCTCAGGTAGCAATCATTTCTTGCTTTTTAGGTGGAGTGATGTATTTTAGCTGTTCAGTTGCCTTTATGGAAAAGCCAGGTGTTGAATAAAACTCCTCAAAAGTTAATATTAACTTGGGGCTTATCTGAAGACGTCAGTGGATAATGCTACTCCATGAACAAACCTCCCGTCTTTATAAGTCGCTCCCTATACCGCCCTGTGAACAGCTTTATATAAGAAACTATTCATAATCCTTTTTCTTAGATTTAACAAAAAGGTCTTTGACACGACATCTAAATATTTTTTTATAAATGCTGTTTTATGTAAAGAGTCCATTCAGTAACACATTACCTGCTAACCAAATTACACCCTGCTTTAGCAGTATGTGTTTGGAGTAGCAGCCAGCATTTTAGACTCTGACGCAAACATTCAACAAGAAAACAGCACAGAATATGAGGTGTATAAAGTTTTTATAGCACTGCAAAACACATAATTATGTCCTTTGCCTTTACAGTCATACTTTTAATATAGATTATGGAGACAATCATAAAGCAAGAGGCCAGCTTGTCCAACTCCTTAAAGATCTTTTATAAGTCAAATAGATAGCTTCTTGAACTTCAGCATCACTTTGTTAATAATTAATTAGTAGTCAAACTGTATATAATGTCTTAAGCGATTCCTGATTTTAAATAGGCTTCTCAGATTTCATTTAAAATACAACCTTGACTATGTGTAATAATTTGTGTTATGATTTATATGTTCCACTGATATGAAACATGTAAATATCTGGCAGTTGTGGGTCTAGATAATTTGCATGGCTTACAGCCACACAATATTTTAACACTTAATTACACCAAGTTTTCATTTAATTGTTTGTACTTTTGGAAACAAAACTGTATGTTTACAAAGTAGGCACATTAGTGGTGTTTCTCGAACAAGTCGAGTCATGAGAACACAGTCTGCCCTTAACTATTCACCATCACCAGACTAATTTCCCCATTTCCCCCTCTCTGCAATCACCCACTCTATCAGCGGCACTCAATGACTACATTTACATTATTAACAGCAGTAATCTAATTATTGACCGTACTCTGAATAAGACAATATTGTGATTAAGGTGTTTACAGGAGTTGATTTTAGAATACATCTCTCATGTACCCGTTTTACATGTTATAGAGCAGTGATTCCCAACTGCTATTCCGTGGCACACAAGTGTGCTGTGGGCAATCATCAGGTGTGCCGTGGAAGATTATAAATTTTCACCTGATTGTTTTGCTAAGTGAGCGGCGTGTAGTGACCGCCAAAACAATTAAATGCTCTTCCGACAAGGGGCAGTGCATCAGCACAAAGCATGACTATGCATTCCAGTAGCGTGACTCGGATGTCCAGTCATGTCCATAGTCATGCTTCAAGTGTGACAGAGCAGGTAATAATGATGGATAAATATTTGAAAAGAAAAAGTACTCAATCTGACCTGGGTCCTGAAGAATATTCCGACCCAGATGAAAGCCCTGGCATGAATACTGGTCAGAAGAAAGCAAAAAGGGTGAGCTCAAGACAGTACAATGAAAGTTATCTTAGCTTTGGATTTACTGTCACCGGGGAACCAAGCGTGCCAAGTCCGCTTTGCCTGGTGTGCGGGGAAAAGTTGTCCAACAGTGTCATGGTTCAGAGTAAACTCAAACGCCATTTATTGACAACACCTGTCACTATTTTGTTCATCTGCGTGAACAGACTGGGAAACAGGCAGCGTTATTGATGAAAGCCACCAAAATGGGTGAAAAAGCTCTTAAAGCGAGCTACCAAGTTGCTGAACTCCTTGCCAAATCAAAACAACCGCACACTGTGGCAGAGACTTTAAAATGTTTCGGCTCGTGTGTATGAGCTGCGGGAGGAACTTAAAGTGTTTTTGGCAAATGAGAAGAACGATGACGCCAAGTTGCTCTCAAATGACAAGTGATGTGCAAGACTAGCATATCTGACAGATATATTCCAACATCTGAATGACCTGAACACTTGAATGCAAGGCCGAAAAGACAACCTGCTCACAATCACAGATAAAATACAGGGATTTCGTTCAAAGGTGTTGCTCTGGAAACCTGTGGAAAGTGCCAACCTTGAAATGTTCCCACACCCAGAAATGGCAGAGTGTCAACAGTGCTGCACTGTGTGAGACAATATGTAAACATCTGGAATGTCTTGAGCAGAAGTTGTCATGTTATTTTCCTTCACTTTCCACTAATTGCCTTGACTGGGTTAGGAACCCATATAGCTCAACTGCAGTTGGAAGGGACATGACTTTGCAGGAGCAGGAAGAAATAACTGAACTGAGACAAAATCGTGGTCTGAAGCTGAGCTTTGCTGATCTACCGTTGGACAGTTTTTGGCTGACTACTGCCAAGGAGTTCCCCATTCTGGGAAACAAAGCCATTTAAACACTTGTCCCTTTCTCCACAACCCATCTATGCAAGCTGGGCTTTTCAAGCATGACCACTATAAAGACTAAGAAAAGAGAGAGACTCAGAGCAGTTGAGAAAGATCTTCGTGTTTGTCTTTCTTCAATTCCTGCAAGAATATCAGCTTTGTGTTCAACTAAACAGGCCCAGGTTTCACACTGAGTAAGTAAATTGATACTAATTTTTCATTATATATACTTTTTGTGACATGGTGTGCCATGTGATTTTTCTCATGGAAAATATGTGCCTTGGCTCAAAAAAGGTTGGGAAACACTGTAATAGAGCATAGATCGATTAACGGTACATGCCATTACATTCCCATGGCATGGGCTGTGTCCGAAACCACACTTAACTACTATATAGTAGACGAAATACATGCACTTCTCCTACTATATAGTAGGTAAGTACGCGGTTCCAGATGCAGCCGTGCTCTCGTTTGCCGTCAAAAGCACTGCCATGTGTATGTGTCCTGTCACAAAATGCGGTGAAAACTCCCAAACGACATTAATAGTGTGATTAAGGTGTGTACATGTCTATAATGCACATCGATAATGCAACTAAAATAGGAATATGCCACATGTCTTCATTTGATTTGGGTTAACTTCGAATATGACTTTAGTCAGATTAAGGTCATTAAGGTCAATCGCTGTTTACATGGTAGTTTCTTAATCAGAGCATCGTCTTAATATCGGACTATTATACTGACTGTTGCAGAATATAACAAACACATAAAAACCTATACACATACCAACAGGAGAACCAGCACAACATGGGAGGTATTTAATTGAAATGTTGATCCGACTCCTGCTTTCAAACCTGTTTGCTGACTTAGAAGAAAAATGTATATGTTTTGCTGCTATTGGTTTTACACTGCACATAATTAAATGAACCAAAAAAGTAAAAAACCCATTGGCTGACTGTGTGCATGTCTAAAAACATTAGTGAAATTCTTGCATTTATCAGAAATATGGTGACAATGACAATCAAACCTTTGCCTGTGCACATAGAGATCACAAACCCCAATTAATTATAGATAATTGTATAAATATCTAGTCAAAAACATTGCATACTGCATCCATTGTTTATATTCTCTTTTTGTTTGATGGCCCAAAGATCCAGCACACATCACATTTCTGTAGTTCTACAGTTCTGTCCTTTGACTCAGTTTGCACCTCGTGAATCAGTTCCCTCACCGGAAATGCTGCACACAATCCAAAATACACGGCACACCTGGTTCAATTCCTGTAGTTGGGTTGATTAAAAGTCTAAACGCCTTCTCAATACAACTGAACTGATTTTGGTTTACAACCATGCATGATCGCTATGATGATGTGTCCTCAAATGCGCAAAGGAACTACACCTGATGGAAACACACCAGAGTTTTAATATAAAAATAATAACCACTGCATATATGTGATAGCACCCTAAGAAATTTGATATAATAACTCAGGCTCTGCTATGAGCTGCAACGATTTTTAATCACATTTCATTGCATTTCACTCTGGCACGAGACTGGACACACCCTCACTGAATGCATGTCATGACAATTTAGAGGTTCTACAGGCTTTGTTAAGCTACCGAGTTACCAAACGTTATGTAATGTTAGCCAATCATATGTAATGAATGAACCAAAATGGGGAGTGGAGTTATAGGAAAATAATCCATGATGGGGTGGTGTGATGCCCAAAGCAATGCAGGGGTTCTGTAACCATTTTCTAATAACAGCAACTCCTAAAGTCAGTCCGCACAGAATTTTTTTTTTGTGATTGTTGCAGCCAAAAATGCTAGTCTTTGCTGAAGCTTTTTTCCTTCCTTTTTTAATTTGCGATGCAACTTGTGATGTTTAATGCGTTTTTTACAGAAAACTTTGTTGAATCACTGAAATCCAAGTGCATGAAGTTGTTTTGCACTGTATTTTTGCAGTGATGGTTGTTGGTAAATGTGGCTGTACTCCTGTTCGATGCACATGAATCAAAGATGGCTTTGGCTGAATGTATGATGTCACATGGTGGATCTTGGCCCAAATTTAGAGAAAATGTGCTGTAATTTTTAAAAATTGCAAGCTCCTCTGTATATTGTCGAGTTTTTTATTTTGCATTAATTTCTGCGATCGTAAAATCCTGGAGGGAATGTTAAGTGTTTTATTACTACACGTATACCACAGCAATTTGACAAATATTATAACTATAATTATGATATTTATATTTATATATATAATAACGCCCTTGAGACAAGTTTGTACTCATTATAACTTATCCTATATTAGCTATATGCTATAGCAGCTGTAAAGAGTTCCAAGAAGTAGCTTAGTGGGTAGCAGTTTCGGGGCTCGATTCCCATCTCCGCCCTGTATCCGTGGAGTTTGCATGTTACATTTACATTACATTTATTCATTTAGCAGACGCTTTTATCCAAAATGAGAAAGATACAAGCAAAGCGATATATCAAGCAGAGAACACCACAAGTAGTGCTACTATACAAGATCCGTTAATTGAGTTCTAGAAGAAGTAAAGTGCGCAGAGTAGAGGTGCAAGTGCAATTTTTTTTTATTTTATGAAAAAAAAATTCTGCTTGTTCCACACGTGCTTTGGGGGTTTCCTCCAGTTACCCCGGTTTCCACCCCCAGTCCTAAAACGGGGTGTAATCTGGTTGACATTTTCAAATTGTCCATAATGTCTGTGCAATTGTGCCCTGAGATTGGTTAGCACCGCGTCCAGAGTGTCCCCTGCCTTGTGCCCAGAGTTCCTTGGGATGGGGTCCAGGCTCCCACACAACCCTGTAGAATAAGTGGTATCTCTAAATCTATAAAACTTGTGATCTATAAATGGATAGATGGTTGGAATCAGTGGTTCTCTCACCAGCCTCCCTTAGTTAAAAAGACAAAAAAACAACAAAAAAAAAAACAGACAACTGGTCACTTCACCTAGAAACCACAAATACAAAGCACATAAACCCCTCTTAAAGGAAAGATTCAATGTTTAATTCGTTAAATAGTTCTATAACTTTTTTAATCCGTTTTTAATACTTGTATTATGTGGAACATTGACCATAGTGCGCAACAGTAACGCTACATCTTAACTATATCTTTTTTTTTTCCCAAAGACACTGAACACAAAGGGCAAGATTGCACCTTGCATGGCAGCTCTACCATTAGTGAGTGTGTGTGTGTGTGTGTGTGAGAGAGAATGGGTGAATAAGCATGGGCGTAACCATGCATTCTTTGGGGGTGTTCGTGACCCCCCCAATGTTGAGGAAATATCAATCTGCCCCCCAATATACAGGAGAAAATATTTTCTATATGTTCTGCTTTAATTTTCCCTGCCAACGGATTTGTCTTTTCTTCATCTATTCTATTTATTTATGTCTAATCTTTTTTTAATATATTCACGTTTGTTAAGGAAAATTGGTGTGTGTGTGTGTGTGTGTCCCTTCAATTGTACACTTGGTTGCGCCCATACTCAACGCAAGTTCGGTGATGTATCCCACACCGTGCTGTGGGAACTTCTATCACTCAGAAACCACGTGAATTCAAACAGTAACTGTAATCCTAAAACTATGTT
>JAFFST010006138.1:0-20178 GCA_022414735.1 Noturus placidus
AAACACACACATATATACACACACACACACATATATATACATACATATATATATACACATACATACATACACACATATACATATATATACACACACACATATATATATATATATATCTAATATATATATATATATATATATATATGGGATGGGAGAGCTTCAAGACATCAAAACACGTTTTTCCTCAACTTCCGAGCCGTGTCCACGTCTAAAGGTGTGTGTGTGTGTGTGGGAGAGAGAGTGTGAGTACCTGGTCCTGCCTCGGTGCTCAGCGTAGCAGAGTGTAATTCTCTCCTCCCACATTTCAGCGGTCATCTGGTAGAGATTAATGACCTGCACACCACAGAGCCCAGAGCTCAGTAAGAGAGAGAGAGAGAGAGAAAAAGAGAGCGAGAGAGAGAGAGCGAACACACCCCCCACTTATGGATAAAAAGTGGATATAAAAAGTCTACACACCCCCGTTAAACTGGGGCTTTAATCAAGGTGTAGGGAGTAATGTTTAACTCTGCATACCAGACAATTTCAGCACAAAACCTTAAGCCTTCTGCTAAAACATTTAAGGTGAAGAGGAATTTCACATTTCAGCATGACAATCACGTGAAGCAAACCTCCAAATCAACAAAGGAACTAAAGGAATTCATTAAATCAATAAATAAAAATAAGTGACATTTTATGAATGGGATGGCAATAATATTAATAATAATAATAACGTTGTATCTAATAATAAACGTTATAAAATAAAGTTCTGAATAAACAAAATCTGTTTGATGAGATGATCTACATTTTATAACATGTTTTATAATTTAAAAGAATATTAAAGAAGATTTCCTCAAATAGTTGTGAGGAAAAAAACCCTGTTAGATTTATTGTAGATTTGATACTTTTTTTAATAAAAAACAATGCGGTTTTTTTTCTCTCAATTAAAAACAAAAATAAATAATAAGAAGAAGAAGTAGAAGAAGAAGAATTTTTCTGTCTTCGCAGTGAAATAGCATTTTAATACAAACTATGTCAAATCTAGACTTTTGGCTTTACTAAGTATACATATTTAATTAGATGCGTGAATAAAAGCTTCAAATATGAAAAATACTTTTTCAACAGTGTTCTTACTTTTTTTAAATAAATGACTCAATTCACCTGTAGTGTCTCTAATTTTCTATATGTTTCATTTTAATTAGATATGTAAATAAATTATTTTCTATGTTTGACCATGGGGGGGGGGGCGATTTACTATTATTATTATTATTATTAATAATAATAAACTATTTCTTCTTTCTTCTCTCTTTCATCCTTCTCTCCTTCTGACTTCCATTATTAATGATTATTAATTATAATTAATCGGAGAGTAAATCACTTACCCTCTTTGGTAGAAGCTCTTCTTGGGCCAGGAAGCCTCGTTTGTGGACATTAGGGTCGTAATCTCCGTACTGAAGATGCAACATGAAAACAAAGTAAAGTAGTTAATCAGTTAATCATGAGGATTCCGCTGCTGCACATGTTCTCATTTTCCTCTTATTGGTTATCTTCTCGCGTTCTCTCATCAGCACTAAAAGAAAAATTACACATTTAATTAAAACTGCCATGCTGTAACCTTTCGATCCGATTAGACTTTCATGACAGATCACAGCAAGAGCAAATTGAATGAGTTCGCTAAAATCAGTGACGGACAAGTTGGTAGAGTAGGAACCAAATTGCTTTCCTCCATCTTCATTACAGGTGTCAAATCCATTCCTTCAGGCAGAACATTACACAATTAATATCAAACACTTTAGAAACAGAACGAAGGTTAGAACGTTTGTGTAGGTGAAGTTCTACTTGGTATTAAAGTAGCACCATGTTCGTTCTCGTTCAAACGCTATCTAAGAAAAGGAGCTGTGACGAGAAGGAAAGTCATAGTGCAGCTCAAATTCAGGACATTTCTCTGCTAGACTCTGTCTAAACCAAAAGCATTTTGTTTAAAGTTTTCATTTCAATTTGTCCAATTACAAAATTTTAAATAAAATTACTGTAGGACAAAACTGTTCGTCATAATATTGTAAAACAGTTGAATGATAATTAGGAATTTATTTACGGAACGCCTAAATATGAAAGACTTCTGTGAAAACTTTTGGTAGCTAAAA
The DNA here is from genome assembly GCA_022414735.1 of Noturus placidus. NCBI lineage: Eukaryota > Metazoa > Chordata > Actinopteri > Siluriformes > Ictaluridae > Noturus > Noturus placidus. The sequence goes on from JAFFST010006138.1 coordinate 2,121, forward strand.
TTTTAGTTGATGACAATGATAACTGGGAATTTACTTAAGGAATCTTTTCTGTTATTCTGTTGGATTCTTCTGCAGTAACTAGAAATTGGTAACTGTAATACCTGGGAATTTACTTACTTATGGAAACTTTTCGGTAGCTAAAAATTTACTAGGAATTAACTTGCGGATTTTTTTTTGTTGTCCCTGTAACTACTGTTGGAATCTTTTTTCAATAATCAGAAACTGACAACTGAGATACCTGGAAATTTACTTACAAAATCTTTTTAGTAACTTTTTTAGTGAAACTTGTGTGATTACTGTGGAAACGTTTAAAACTGGAAACAGTTAATTTAGTAAGTTACTAATTGTTGCTTAGTAACTACTTTACGTTAGATGTCACCCATGAATATACTCAAGGACACCTTTTCGATAACTAGAAATTTACCTGATAACTGGAAACTTTTAATGCTAACTAGAGCGGCTGTGGCTCAGTCGGTAGAGCGGGTTGTCCACTAATCCACTAATCGTGGGGTTGGCGGTTCGAATCCCGGCCCGGGTGATCCCATGCCGAAGTGTCCTTGGGCAAGACACTGAACCCTAAGTTGCCCCCGATGGCAAGCTAGCACCTTGCATGGAAGCTCTGCTACCATTGGTGTGTGAGTGTGCTTTCATTTGTAAGTCGCTTTGGATAAAAGCGTCTGCTAAATATGTAAAATTAAATTAATTAACTGGGATCTTGCTTAAGCAATACTTTTTTTTTTTTTGTAACCATAGAAATTTACTTGAAAACTGATTGGGACCTCACATGATACCTAAGAATATACTTATGGGTATTCTTTTTCAGTAACTAAAAATTGATACCTGTGATATCTGGGAATTTGCTTAAATAACCATTCTGGTAACTATTAAAATTTACTTGATAACTAAAAACTTTTAAAGATAACTGGGAATTTACTTACAGAATCTTTTTATAAGCTTTTTAATTTTATTAGATTTGAAATTTATTTACTGTGAAAACTTTTAAAACTGGAAACAGGATCTGTTTGTTTTTTTTTTAAGTAAATATTGCACCTTAGATGTCACCTGTGAATATACTCATGGAAACTTTCAGTAACTAGAAATTTACTGGATAACTGTAAACTATTAATGCTAACTGGGATCTTGATTAAGGACTCTTATTGTAACTATAGAAGTTTACTTGATAACTTCATAATCTCATTACCTGGGAATATATTTGTGGAAAGTTTTTCCAATAACTAGAAATTTATAACTGACATCTGAGAATTTACTTACAGAATCTTTTAGTAACTTTTGAAATTTACTTGATTACTGTGGAAACTGAGAATTTATGTATGGAATCTTTTTTTTTTTTTTAGTAACTACTGTACCTGTAGAAATTTAAATTAAATGTAACTAGACATTTACTTGATTAATGTGGAAACGTTTCATGCTAACTGGGATCTTAAGGAATTTTTTAATTTTTTTGTAACTACAGAAATTTACTTATAATAATTACGGGACCGCACATGTTACCTGAGAATATATTTATGGAATCTTTTGTAGTAGTTAGAAATAGATAACTGATAACTATGGATTTTCTTACAGAATAATTCTGGGACCTATTAAAAGCTTCACTTGATAAATGTAGAAACTGTTAATGTTAACTTAAAATTTTCTTGCGAAATTTATTGAATGTTTTCTGTAACTACTGAAATGTTATCTTGAGCAATACTCCATTGAGATTTTTGCGATTGAGATTACTGTTGCTCTGCAAACAAAGAGCTGTGTTGAAAAAAAGGTGCGAGTTCTGCTCAAATCCAAGTTAATTGTTTGCAAAGAACCTCGTTTAATTTCATTTCAAACCCAAACTGCAGCGCTGAAGATAATGCTAGATAGGACAGCTCTGTGCTTGTAGAATATGGACATCTTCCCTTTATCTCCATCCTCCTCTCTTATTTTTCAGCCTCTATCTGAAGTCTGCCCTCCATCCACCTCTGTGTTCCCCGCCTGCAGTCTCAATCCTCTCTGCCCACCATTAGCCCACTATCACCTAGATGGACTGTCATGTCTGTGCTGTTTACTTCTCTCTAAATGGGAAAATGAACAAAAAGGCCTGCCGCCTGTCAACCCCCTGCACCTACTCTAATAAATCAGGAGCTCCCATCCTTCCTGCTAAGAAATTAATGCTCAGTTTCAGGGAACTCGTGACGTCTTCTAACTAGCAGACAGTAAAACTTGAACGCCATAGTCCTTTTCTTTCATCAACCTTTCGAAGAACCTTTCCGTTCCCTCAAGTCCACAAATTGCTTTAAAACCACAAGCAATGGTGCAGTTACAAAGAGCTGTGTAGGTGCTTCAGACAGGAATGAAACGCACAATGAGGGAGTGATGAGAGAAAAGAAAAAAAAAAGAGAAAAAACAGTGACACAGTTGCAGAGGTTGTCTGAGTGAAGGCTTAAGCAACACTACTTCTGGAGAGAAATGGCTGCAAATTGGCACCAAGGTAATGCGTATCACACTCAGCCAAGGCTAAAAGATAAATCGCACGGAAAGTCCTTCAGTTGTCAATCAGCCAGTCGCTCAAAGAGAAAAAAGCCGTTCATGTCCAAAAGTGGACACCAGAGAGGAGTGATGGGAGACTGTGGAACGACGTCCTGCTGCGATAGCGATTCCTCAATCAGACTGCGGGATACGGTGACAAATCCATGACCCAATTTATTTGGCTGTTATTTGCGTTGCCAGGTGACCCGTAACTGTAAAGTACAAATGCTTCATTTGGTTACCTTTATTTAAGGGGTACCACTGGAACCAAACAAGAGAATATGGGCGGAGCTAGAAACAGACCACTGATCACTCAGTTGCAGTCAATAGTAGTAACTTGAATCAGGGAATTTTTTTCAGGGCGCCCCTCGTTTGTACTGCACTGTATCTCATGACGAGAAATAATCATCAATTATTTTTCATCTCGGCAGTCCACACTAGCTGCCTAAACAGATTTAGTATGAAACCATGAGGTCCTATTTGTGGACGGGAATATAGTAGTGGCACAGGGCAAATTCAGCAGAAAAATCAATAATACCTACTTTCACAGGTACCGAGAGAGAGAGAGAGAGACACACAACACTGACCTTTGCTTGGATGGCGTATGATGCAAGCAGCACTGACGCTTCAGGGGGACAGTACACCTTCTCTTCCAGAATCTTCTGCTTCACCTGTAGCAATGACAGGAAAAACACAGCAGCTAATTAGAGAAAAGGATATAAATTAACAATATACTAATACAGAACATGTGCTTCTAAATCTAAATCTACAGCCGCATTTCTGTAAAGCCGCTCTGGGACAACGTCTACTGATTAAAGCTCTGTTAAAACCAAACATACAGCTCTGGATATTTTCCTTGCACCTTGAGTCAGTGGAAATTAGTTTTAAAAAAATAAATAAATAAATAAAAAACATGGACACCTCACAGGCTGGTAGCAGTTAGACCTTAAAATACTGACTTATCTGATCAGATTCTGGTTTCAAACCTGATCTGATATGATTCAATTCAGACATGACCCTATGTGATTGAATTCATATCCGGTCTGATTCAATTCAGACCTGATCCTACATGACTGAATTCAGACCCTGTACAATATGATTGGATTCAAACATGATCCGATATGATTCAATTCAGACCCGATCAAATATGTTTAAATTCAGATCCGATCTGATTCAATTCAGACCTGATCCTACATGATTAAATTCAGACCCTGTACAATATGACTGGATTCAAACCTGATCCGATATGATTCAATTCAGAGCTGATCCGATATGATTCAATTCAGACCCTATCAAATATAATTCAATTCAGATCCGATCTGATTCAATTCAGACCTGATCCTACATGATTGAATTCAGACCCTGTACAATATGATTGGATTCAAACCTGATCCGATATGATTCAATTCAGACCCGATCCGATATGATTCAATTCAGACTCGATCCGATACGTTTCGATTCAGACCCAATCCAAGAGCCGATGCAATATGATTCGATTTAGACCTGATCCAATATGATTCGATTCAGACCCTATCCAATGTTACACGATTCAAACCCGATCCGATATGATTCAATTCGGACCGATCTGATGTGATTAAATTTAGACCCTATCCAATATGATTACTCCACAGCTTGACACTTTCTGGTTCCTCGGCCACGTTACAAGCTGCATATTTTGTCTGAACTCCAAGAAAGAGGAAATGAAGAGAAGCTGGTTATGGACCATGGACCATGAAGAGGCCAACATGCTCTGTGGACATTCCAACATTTAAACACGAAATGTTACAATAAACTGTAATAAATTACAATGCATCATTATTTAAATCCAACCACTTTGTCTATAGGCAACGAGAACACCCTCTGAAAGAAATTCAAGCGCTCGCTCTCTCTCTCACACACACACACACACACTCACACTCCAGGCAGCATGCACTGATTTTGGATGGAGGTATTCGCTTGATCGTTCGTTTGTTTTTTGCAGTTTTCCTTTTTGATTGAAACCACAGCTTTGCCTCCGGCCACATCACGGATTGTTGGACCGATTTTGTAATTCGGATCACTTTTTCCTCAGCATCACGAACTCGTTCATGAATTAATAAACGAGTGCATAAATCAGCAAACCAGTCAAGGGTGAAGAAACCACTCTAACCATTTACAGACAACAAATCAAACTAAGGGAACTGCACTGACGTCCCCGAAGTCGGCGTAGTGCACGGGTCCAGGTTTTTAAATCTGCCAAAGCTTTGTGAAATACTATATACAGCGTTGCCAAGACGAGCGAGCTGTAGCTCCAAACACAGCCGCATGAGAGGCAGCTGCTGGTCCTGACTGGAACGGTTTCACGTCAACAAGCCGTTTTTCGTTATTAGAGGCAGAAACTCCGTGCCAGCAAAAGAGTAATTATTTAAAGCATGTACCACGGATGCTCGTTTCCACCAGCTGGAGCTAACTCTAGCTTCTGTAGTAGAGATGAAAGGAAAACCGATTGGGATTTCTCACGTTCATTCGACCAGTTCACTGGGTTAAACATCGGCACGTGTTGCGGTACTGATCGGTGTAGCTCTGTAAAGGAGCAGGAAGTGGCACAGCAGCATTCAAAAACGGACAAAAGCTCTTTTACGTTGCCAGGGAGACGGTACTGTCAGTCATTGTGTCGCTTTCTGACACGCCCCCATCGGAACGATAATATGTTTTCCTTGCTTTTAGAAATACACAAAAATTATAAAATTATCATTTATACAAAGTGGAGAACAAATAAACAAGTTTCAGGTATACAAGTACCAGCCATAACATTAAAACCACCTGCCTAATATTGTGTAGGTCCGGCATGTGCCGCCAAAACAGCTCTGACCCATCAAGACACGGCCTCCACAAGAACTCTGAAGGTGTGCTGTGGTATCTGGCACCAAGATGTTAGCAGCACATCCTTTAAGTCCTATAAGTTGTGAGGTGGGACCACCGTGGATCGGACTTGTTTGTCCAGAACTTCCCAGAGAAACTCGATCGGATTCTGTGGAATTTGGAAACCGTGTGAACACCTAGAACTCTTTGTCATGTTCCTCAGACTGTTCCTGAACCGTTTTTGCAGTGTCTCAGGGCGCATTATACTGCTGAAAGAGCCCACTGTGATTAGGGAATACCGTCGCCATGAAGGAGTGTACTCAGTCTGCAACAATGTTTACCTATGTGGTACATCTCAAAGTAACATTCACATGAATTCCAGGACACATAGTTTCCCAGCCCCTCTGTGGGACTGGACCAGACTCACTAGTCTTTGCTCCCAACACGCGAAGTCGATGAGCCTTGTGCACCCACGACCCTGTCTCCGGTTCACTGCTTGTCCTTCACTGGACCACGTTCCCAGCAACATTGTAATCACGTTTCAGCAGGCTTTAAAACGTTACCAAAGATTTTTGTTTTAAATAAATAAATAAATCAGTGAGTAAAGTAACATGACACTCTCCCTAAGTGCTCATTTCTGATAAGAGAGAATCCACGAGAAAGGGTTTTAATAACCAAATTATCATCACCTGTCTGAAACCGAGAGCAGACCACCTGTCACAGCGTCTCACACACACACACACAACTAATCATAAAGCCCTTCCCACAATTGCTCAGCATCACTCTGGAATTCATTACGTCGTTCTATTTCTGAACACGTTACCATGCTGAACCTGACAGGTCATTTTAACCTCTAATTGAACAGAGCAGATAAGCAGGGTGACGTTTCTGGAGACTGGAATGCTGAGCTTCAGGTCCTAAACCGATACCTACATTGATTTAAACATGATGGGGTGTGTCATTACAGGAAAGTAAGAACGTGTCGAATGGTCCGATGGATCAGAAAGGCGTCGGTTGATTTTCTCAGAAGTGTCTTTTATAATTAAAGGGTTCCCTGGCTGCAAAAAAAAAAAAAAAATCTCAAACTGACGAGCGTTTGCCATTTACAGAAACACCGCTTACATCAGAAACCAGCTACACAGCTTCAGTGTCCTAATGCATTTAATGTCTCTGAGGACCTGATAAAAAAGAAAAAAAGCGCAACTTTTCATTTCATCTCTGAAAGTCTCTTGGAGCCAGCCCTGCACTTTGCTGAGGTTAGCGGAGCCGCAGAGGGCACGCGTCTTCGCAAGAAGAGACAAGGGCTTAGACAGGTGAGAGAAGAAAAGAGGACAAACACGAGCTGCCAGATCGTAAAGTTAGCCTTAAAGCCTCAGAGATTTCAGCTGTAAGAGCAAACAAAGGGAAAATCGGTCACTCCAGATGAGACGAATATAGAAGGAGCCTGACGAGTGGATGGTCGCTGCACTGCTGGAACGCCAACCAGAGTCGTTATCATGTACCGTGATCAATCCAGCGTGCTAGGTTTATTAAACAGTGTGCGTTCTGGGATGCTTTTATGTTCAGTGTAGTCATAAAGAGCGCGTAATTGAGTTACTCTTACTTTCCTGTCTCTGCTGAACGGTCAACATTGTGTAAACTTTAGAGACGTCCGGTCTTGCCGTGTTCGCCACATGACTCGACATCTCATTAAAATGACAAACTTTGTAATTGCTCTGCGATTCCTCGTTTGTTCAGGAAAAGTGCTGCGAGATCCTAAGTTCCGAGAGTCGCTCCAAGTGAATGTTGTCTGTAAATGGTCTGCACTTATATAGCGCTTTACACTGGTTCTCATTCACACACACCAATGGTAGCAGAGCTGCCATGGAAGGCGCTAACTTGCCATCGGGAGCAACTCGGGGTTCAGTGTCTTGCCCAAGGACACTTCGGTATGTGGAGTTACGTTGGATGGATCTAAAGTGTCCGTAGTGTATGAATGTGAATGTGTATGTGATTGTGCCCTGTGATGGACTGGCACCCTGTCCAGGGTGTACCCCGCCTTGTGCCCAATGCTTCCTGGGATAGGCTCCAGGTTCCCCGTGACCCTGATAAAGGAGTAAGCGGTTGAAGATGGATGGATGGATGGATGGAAAACAAGCATAGTTCCATTATACCATAACAGCACAAAGCAACAAATCCTCTCTTCCCTCAGGACCTTTCGCTTTTTTTTTTTTTTAAATAAACTGTACTTGGTGCGATTTAAACCTGTTAGTTTGAACTGTTCAATGCTGAGGCTCTGATGTTCTCACTGGTTTAGTGCTGTATTCACCTGCAGAAAGAAGAGGTGTTGTGTGATGTCCTGGACAAGCTCCTCCTCTGCGTTTTCGGGGTAAAACTTTGCCAGGAAGTTGAACACGATGGGCTCCTGTTTAGGAACGTCCTGATCTAAAACCTGCCCAAAAAAAAAAATCACAAAAAGGTTCAAATAGGAAGCATTTACCAGCACCAAATTACAACAACATCCTGGCCACCAAACTGGATGATTCAGACCCCTGCTCTAGGTCATGCGTTCTCTGATTATTATTTAAATGATTAGTACCTTCTTATCCATTTTCAGCCACGCCACCGTGTCTTTGACGTTGTACTGCAGGCCGAAGAACCACGTCTCACGGAGTCCTAATGTCCTGCATACTAGCTCGAACAGGTCCTTCCCTTTCCACTTCACCTACACAGCAATAAGAAAGATATTTTATAGGAGAAGAGAACATCGAACGTTTTACTGAAGAACAAGAGTGGAGAACATTATACTGGAGAAGTTTTTTTTTTTTTTAGAAAAGAATAGAGAACCTTGTATTGGAGGATAGAATAAATTCTTATTTTAGTTTTATTTAAAGAATAGAATGGAGAACATTTTATTGGAGAATGTTGTGGGTTTATTTGGAGAATAGAATGGAAAACATTTTATTGGAGAATGTTTTTTGGGAAACAGAATGGAGAGCATTTTATTGGAAAACGTTTATTGGAGGGTGTTCTTTTTTTTTGGAGAACAGACTGGAGACTGAACAGAGGCACTCTTAATAGAAGAATAAATAGAACATTTTCCCAGAGGACAAAATGGAGACCATTTTATTGAAGGACAAAATGAAGGCCATTTTACAAGACGACTGAACAGAGACCATTTCATTGGAGAAAAGAACGGAGACAATCAAATTATCAACAGTGAAATAATCTAAACTATTTCTCTCGTTTGTTTTGGATTTTTGCGACTATTTTTTGGTTTTCATGCTTTTAAGTTGCTCGCACTATTTGTTCATTTACCTTTCATCCATGTTTGATGGTTTTCCCTGTTGGTACCAGCCTCTGTACACTTTCTCGCTGCTTCTCCAGCTTTACGTAATATACATACATATTTTTACCAAAGTTGTCAGAACTGTTTTCTTGCTTACAGAAAACTGTTTTTGAGATTTGAGCCTGTTTAAACTTCTCATGCCTTAAATCAGGCTTAACACACCAAATGTGTGTTGACAGTTTTAAATCATTAAACAGCTTAATGAGGCACATTCGCATAAATTAACAGGGATCCAATTTTCAGCTCGTCAATAAAGACAAGTCTAAGATTCAATATGAAAACACCATGAAATAAACAGGGCGCTTATACACAAGCCATAAAAAACAAGGCTTCGATTTGAATGTTTACCGGAAACCAAGGGAGTGCGCTAACTTTTGCACTCAACTGTGCCTGGATTGACGTATGAATAATTCAACTCGACCTCAGTCTAAAATGAAATATATTCGGGCACATGGACTGAAAACAGGATACACCATATTGTTTGCAAAAACTCAGACTGCTCTCCATGCACAAAGAAAAACCTCCGCAGAGAAGACCTACTTCCATTGATTAAGGAGGTATATTTTAGCCAGAGACATGAAACACCAGGCCATATGGCTGAAGACGCAAATGAGCTGCTTCCACTTTAGGGAAACTGTTATGTGCATAAATTATTCAGCTTCAGGAGAGCAAGCAAACAGACTCTGAGGAAATCAACTCAGATTCCAGTAGCGACTTACGGACAGCTGTACTTAACAATAATAACAATAATAATAATAATAATAATAAGGCCATGACATATTAACAACTTAATGCGAGGTAGTGGGACTGAGATCATTAAATAATCCCCATTACATAGACAATTAAGTTGTCCCCATTACCTAGTAATGCGATAATTAATAATGAAGTGAACGATTAAGTCGTCCCGAGTACCAAGTAGCAGGAGGTAACGGGTCAGTGGTAGCTCAGTGCTTAAGACGTCGGACTAGTGAACGGGAGGTCGGAAGCTCGTGAGTTCAAATCCCAGCACTGTCTAGCTGCCACTGCTGGGCCCTTGAGCAAGGCACTTAACGCTCAATTATCTTATTGATTGGATCAATTAGATAAATGTACGTCGCTCTGGGTAAGGGCGTCTGCCAAATGCCATAAAATGTAAACAAGATAATTACACCATAAGAACGAGACAATTAAGTTGTCCCCAATAATTAGTGATCTGAGGTAATGAGAATTACGCCATTAATTTGTCCCCACGATTTAGTAATGTGAGGTAATGAGATAATTACGCCATAAAAATGAGACAATTAACTTGTCCCCACTATTTAGTAATGTGAGGTAATGAGATAATTAAGCAATAAGAACGAGACAATGAATTCAGCCCCACTATTTAGTAATGTGAGGTAACGAGATAATTAATCCATGAGGCAATAATCTTCTCCACTATTTAGCAGTGCAAGGTAACCAGATAATTAATTCATGGGATCGAGACAAGTCGTCCCCACAACTTAGTAATGTGGCGAATGAGATAATTAAGTATGGGATAAAATGATGTTGTGGGAACGAGACACTTGCGTAGTTGGCATGACTTTGTAACGTGAAGGATGGAAGTTGAAATGGAATTTCATGTTTTCGCACTTCATCTTGTAAGTGCTAGAGCCCTAAATCACCATGACGAAAACGTCATGCATGAAGACTAATGAAACACCACAATCACCAACGACATTGGGCACTACTCGAGGCGTGTTTCCATCTGCTCTACGGTTTACGGATGGCAACGTGCCATTCCGAATCTGGCCAATTAAGCACGTTCATGTCTCTCCTCCAGGTGCTAATGAGCCATCAAAGACACATACAATCCATAGAAGCCCACACTATAAGGCCAAAAGTATGTGGACACCTGATCACCACTACCCATATGTGGTTCTTCAACAAACTGTTCCCACAAACTAGCAATTAAATAGAACGTGTGGATAGTTTTGAATTGTCCAATTCTCCATTCTGATTGGTCAGAAAGTGTTCGATTTGTTTTCTATAACAGCAGCTCTGACAGTCGCGGTCGTTCGAATGCGTATACGACGTACAATCAATCGTTGCCGATACGGTCACGTTTACAGAAAAGAACTTTAATATGTAATAAATGCCTGACTTAATGTTTGACATATCTATGCACACACACACACACACACACACACACCTTAAAGGCTCTGCTGAAGCACATGCATACTATCAGAAAAAAATTTAAAAAAACCTCATCTTGAAGAAAAACAAATCTCATACCCTCACTAATGGTAAATGGCGCACTTATATAGTGCTTTTATCCAAAGCGCTTTACACTGTCTCTTTCACCTATTCTCACACACACACACACCAATGGTAGCAGAGCTGCCATGCAAGGTGCTTGCTTGCCATCGGGGGCAATTTAGGGTTCAGTGTCTTGCCCAAGGAGACTTTGGCACGTGGAGTCATCCGGGCCGGGAATCAAACCGCCAACCCTACGATTAGTGGACAACCCGCTCTACCGACTGAGGCACAGCCGCCCAATGGCACAGACAATGTTGCTCACCCTCGCTGTAATTAAAATGCCATTACGCTACTACAACCCGCGCTGCTAAACAAACACTTCCTGCAAAGCTCTACGTTCATGTTGAGAGAAAATCACAGCACACCCTCTCTGTCCAGAACCATGTCGCGTTATGCATTTCCTCTCGTTTCAGGGCAGAGCTCCACGCCATCATCTTAATCACGGCCCTGCGGTTGCTCTTAGCTCCGCAGATGTTTCCATCATTCTGGAGCTTCATTGATAGATAGATAGATAGATAGATAGATAGATAGATAGATAGATAGATAGATAGATAGATAGATAGATAGATAGATAGATAGATAGAAAATAACATTTCCAACACAGCCCCGGGTTCGAACCCGGCGTGCAAAAATAGAGGTTATGGATGAGGATGTATAATTTGATGAATGCAGTTATGTGCTCGCTTGTAACCGAACTGATGATAAACATCGAACCGCAGGCGTGTGCAGAACTGGGGTGAGGGGGAACTGGAGGGAGTGGGGTACTTCTAAAGACATGCTGCCACCTAGTGGTGCACTTTAGAACAATCTGAATGCACTGCAGATCTGTTTCATAATCATTCAATATTTATTGATTTATCTTCAGTGAAACACTCCGCTGTGGTGGATCCGGAGTCTATCCCCGGAATACTGGTATACACGCACACGCATATGCATATACACGCACATATACACGCACACACACGCATATACATACACACGCATATACAAACACACGCATGCATATACACACACACGCATGCATATACCATATACACACACACGCATGCATATACACACACATACACACACACGCATACACATATATACAAACACACACACACATATATATACAAACACACACACGCATACACATACGCACATATAAACATACACACACACGCACAAACACGCATATACATACACATGCATATACAAACACACACGTGCATACACACACACGCATACACACACACGGATATACATACACGCGCATATACATACACACGCGCGCATACACATATATACGCATATACAAACACACACGTGCATACACACACACGTTTCGATTGAAGGAGATGAACCAGATAGGCACTTCCATCACGGTGAAACAGGAGTATAAACACCTGTGTGTGTGTGTGTGTGTGTGTGTGTATGTATGTGAGAGAGAGAGAGCATGAGTTCATATCAGAAAGAATGTTCACGCACATTCCAAAACATCCTTTCCTGTTGATAGAAACCCTCACTACACAAACGTTTCATCAAGCAAGTTAGAGTATTAATGAGGGCGTCAGAGGGAAGAGCAGAATGGAGGACAGAAGGACAGATGGACAGGGTCATGAGGACAGAGACACAGGACCGAGACACAGGCCAAAAAAAAAATCCCCCAGAAAAAGTCATTGCTGGACGTAGTGGACATGGCAAAGACACTCGCTCCAAAAGTGCTGTGTGTAAACAAGACAGTACACGAGCTCCGGGTCATTCCTGTACAAAACTAAAACAAAAACGCTGTTTTGTAAAGAGACGGAATCAGAGACTCTCAGGTTCAACTTATTTCAGATGACCGGAAGGGGGGGGGTTGTTTGTGGGGATCTTGGTCAGCACTTTTTCCTCGCACCTCTGGCATTAGGGGTCCAAATCCCACCGCCACCCTGTGTACGTTGAGTTTGCATGTTCTCCCCATGCTGCGGGGGTTTCCTCCGGGTACTTCGGTTTCCTCCTACAGTCTCAAGACATGCGCTGTACACTGATTGGCATGTCTGAATCGTCCATAGTGTTTGAATGTGTGTGTGAGTGATTGTGCCCTGTGATGGGTTGGCACCTGAGATAGACGCCAGGCTCCCCACGAGCCTGTGTAGTATAAGCGATACGGAAATGGATGGATGGATATATATATATATTGTAATCTACATCTCTTTGTATGTTGTGCCATGGTTCTAGACACGTTACATTTCATCATCAAACCCCAGCACCGCCAAGCTGCCACTGTTGGGCCCTTGAGCAAGTCCCTTAACCGCTCAGATGTATGAATGCGATAAATGGAAGTCTCTCTGGATAAGAGTGTCTGCCAAATGCCATAAAAGTAAATGGGTTCGACATTCGAATGATTTCCACCTGTGTTCATGAAGCTCCGCCCACAGGATCTATGCTGGCCAGTAAAGCGTCCATAAAATGACTAAGACGAAGCGCATCCAAACACAAGCGAGAATTCCGGAACGGTAGTCACTTTTTCGAAAGGGGTTTTCTCAGTAAATGAATACACTCTCACACACACACACACACACACACACACACACACACACACACACACACACACAAAAGGGCAATTGTATCCACGACATACTAACACGACACACTCTCGCAGTCAGAGTACGAGCGTCAAGATGGCGGCCTACATCCCCTCAATCGTTACCTAAACAAACATCATCTTACTACCGTCGTCCTGCGTCATAAAATACACTCGCCGTCCACTTTAATAGGAATGCCTGTAGAATAGATTTGTTCTAATCTTCAGCCTGTGCCCGTGATAACCTCAGATTCCTGTTCTTACCTGACAGAAGTGGAACTCAACATGGTCTAATCTTGTTGTAGACCAACCACCTCAAGGTTCGATATGTCGTGCATGCGGAGATGCTTTTCTGATCACTACATTTGTAAAGAGTGATTATATGAGTTACTATATCCTTCCTGGACCTCTCTCATCAACAAAGGCGTCTCCACCCACACAACTTTGTTTTTCTGTCTAAATTCTACAGACTGTAGTGTGTGAAATTAAACACTCAAGAAATTCTTAAACCAGCCCATCTGTCACCACTAAAGTCACGGAGATGGCAGTTTTTCCTCATTCCATCCATATTTGACGTGAACATTACCTGAAGCTCTTGGCATGTATCTGCAACATGATTGGCTGAAATGAGCAGGTGTACACGTGTTCCTATTAAAGTGGATAGTGAGTGTATGTTATCCATGAAGTAAAGAGTTTAATCGCTTAACGTCTATTTGAAAATAAGAAGAAGAAGAATCCTCGCCAAGGTTTCGGAAAAGGAAGATCATCACCATAAGGTTGTACAAATCATCAGATCTTTGTATGTACATGGGTTATTTCTGTCTCGTGATGAGGGCTGTGTGGAAAGTGTGTATTCCCGTGGCATCTACAGCATCATCACCATGAAGTACAGTAGTGAGGAGCATCTTCATCCATCTCCATCTACTCACCTCACAGCTGAACTCCAGGTCTGCATCCATCATCACAATCCTGACGCTGAAGGTCTTGGGTTGTTTCCTCCTCAGGGAACTGAGGCTTATTTTTAATCCGAGCACGCTTGCCATTTTTCAAAGGGAAACACCAAGCTTCCGCTCTCACTGGCCAATTAAAATAAAGCACTTATCATGCACAAATGAATCTAGTCTGAGAAGCATGAAAGGACAAAAAGCATCTTTTCTGCCTGGCAGCTTTGTGGTCAGTTGTTGTTGTTGTTGTTGTTTTACAGAGCTCTTAGTAAGCAGGATAACATGTTAGTGGAATATTTATTCTAATACTTTATAAAACTACATCACTTGCAGGAGATATTTAAACGTCTCCTAATGAAACAAAGGTACCTGGAGCCCTACTACTGCTACATGTTGTATAGTAAACTACACAATAAACACACAAATACTTCTCAAAATCAGCATTTCATCTTCAAAACAATTAGTCTACCAACCAGAGAGTGTTGCTCTTCTCCATAAAATTCCACTTAATTGGCAAAAATCGATCTAGTTTACACTGTGTCCCAGTCCAGTTCGGTTCAGCTAACAACTCCACTTTTGTTGTATATGGCTACACTTGTTGCTAGCACCATGAACTAATCCTACTTTAAAAATAAAAGTACATAATTCACTGATAACTGAAAACAGTTTCGTCAAATATCAGCTGATAGGAAACCACGAAAATCGTTTTCGCTAATAAAGCACAAAAAAAATCTACTATATTAAGTGTAACAGCTAAGATAAGTATGAACGCAAATAGGTTTATTTCCTCATGCCATATAAGAGCTAGGTGGCTGCCTGGTTGCGTTCGTATACGCCAACATTCCTCTGCTTTTGCGCAGTCTTACGCATAGTACAAATGCCCAAGCGCAAACTATGGGGAGGCGTGGTTGCACTTGTGCGTATCAACATCCCGTTGCTACTGCGCAATAAACGCTTGGAATAAATCGAACATGAGCACATTTTAAATTTATTTTTTCTTTAGTTAGTCCCAATTCTTTCCACTTGAAAAGGTCAGGTAAATAATTTCTAGTTTCAATGTCAAAAAGTTTGCACGGTCATACGTTGTAGTCTAAGAGCAGTATTTAATTTAATATCAATTTCTATAGCGCTTTTTACAATGGTACATTGTCTCAAAGCAGCTTTACAGCTTTATTTATTGTGTTAAATTAAAACACTTGCATGTAATTGAACCTAGTATCGTAAAAGAATGAGAGAAAACTGAGAAATGATATAATAATAATAATAATAATAATCATAATAATAATAATAATAATAATAATAATGATTTCGGAATAGTAGTTTAAATAAAATGCCCATCCTTCAGAACTTCTAACAAATAAACAAAGAACATTTTCAATCTATAAATTACAATAATAATCTTTATCTATATAGCACTGTTCGTTCATTCATTCAAACGCAGCTGAAAGTGCTTTAGAAAGGAAAAAATTAAATTAAAACTGAATAAGGGAAGACGTAGAGAATAAAGGAAATAAAACATTTATAGAAATGCTAAAAAAAAAAAATAACTACATGCATATGTACAGGGAAATATGTAGATACTTTTTTAAGGCATTGTATTCATATAGCATGTCTGTGTATATGTTGTAAATGTTTAAAAAGGCTTACTGTACTTATAAAGCAGTATAATAGGCTATGCCGTATGTAAATACAATCTATTTTCCAGTAAAGAAGCCTGGATGAATTTTAATCGCTAAATCTTTCAAATAAAATCTGTAAAAATCTGTAAACCTGGAGTGAAAATGGTAACAGTGGTATAGTGGTATAGTATAATGCTACAGTATAGTATAATATAATATACTATATATGTATAATATAGTATATAGTTATAGTACTATTTTTGTATTTTACTTTGATTTTATATATTTATAAAAAAAAAAATTAGCATAGTTTCATGGTCAAGTGTCAGGGGCATACGGTTCAATCCTCCGGGTTCTCTGGTTTCATCCAATTCCCAAAAACATGCCTGTGGGTGCATTGGCTATTCTAAATTACCTCAAGGGTTACTGAATGGGGGGGGGGGGGGGGTCCCATGCGGGGTATATTCCCACCTCAGACCAGGATAAAGCAGTTGCTAAAGAGAATAAATTAATGAATGGTCTGATTTCTATTTGGTGTTGTAGCTTATTATTTATTAAAGAAAACAGAACACACTGCTAGTTGAGTCATTGCTGTATTTACATTCCACTCATGCTATAAAAAGAAGTTATTTTATTTTTTAAATTAATTTTTGCACCCTGAATAACATGTAGCACACATGTACTGTATACTATTCAGCATAAGCCCCGCCCCTTGCAGCAGAAAGTAGGCGTGCTTAAAACGGTGCACCAGAGAAGGGCGGGGCCTCAACGATGAGGTCATCAGAGTAAACAGAAAAGATGGCGTCGCCTTGCGAAGAAGAACGGGTATTGGGAACAAACGCAGGCATAGCAGAAAGCTGCGTTCAAAAACTAACGGATTTACCGACTGAGTTGTTAGAGTACATCCTGTGTTACCCTGTGCTGAACCACCTCGACATTTCGAATGTGTCCTGCTGCTGCAAGCGGCTTCGGGAAGTGTGTCACAGCAACGGGAAGGTCTGGGGACACCAGTACAAACTCAGGTGACCTCAAACGTCTCTGCATTCACAGCCTTCATTCTCACAGGTGCAAGTTCTCTGTGAAGTCTAACCTGGCTTTGCTCGCTAGTCCTCGTTAAAAGCTGCCCGTGGTACTGCTGAGGCACTGTGCATGTGCTTACTGTGGCAGTTCTCCTGCAGCACACCCACACAGTCTAGTATCTACAGTAGGTTAGTTATCTAAGGAGATAACCATGTAAATAACCTCATGTGCTTTCTAAATGTACAAACAACATGTATAAATAACAGTACAAATGCACAGAGATAAGCAGAGTTTAGAAGAGTAGTGACAATTGCATACAATATTACTGGAGTAACCCAGAAGTAACAACATTGTGTATATAGAGAGTAACCGAACCATGTACAGTACTACCGGAGTAACCGAACCATGTACAGTACTACTAGAGTAACCGAACCATATACAGTACTACCGGAGTAACCGAACCATATACAGTACTACCAGAGTAACAGAACCATATACAGTACTACTAGAGTAACCGAACCATATACAGTACTACCGGAGTAACCGAACCATGTACAGTACTACCAGAGTAACCGAACCATATACAGTACTACCGGAGTAACCGAACCATATACAGTACTACCGGAGTAACCGAACCATATACAGTACTACCGGAGTAACCGAACCATGTACAGTACTACCGGAGTAACTGAACAGCAACAGAACTATGTACAGTACTACCAGTGTAACAGAACCATGTACAGTACTACCGGAGTAACCGAACCATATACAGTACTACCAGAGTAACAGAACCATATACAGTACTACCAGAGTAACAGAACCATATACAGTACTACCAGAGTAACCGAACCATATACAGTACTACCGGAGTAACCGAACCATGTACAGTACTACCGGAGTAACCGAACCATGTACAGTACTACCAGAGTAACTGAACAGCAACAGAACTATGTACAGTACTACC
>JAFFST010006146.1:3055-21683 GCA_022414735.1 Noturus placidus
TTCATTTACAAATTGCATTTTGTGTTTACTTGTGTTGTCCTTGACTATTGTTTAAATTGGTTTGATGTTCCGAAACACTTAAGTGTGACAAACATGCAAAGGAACAGGAAATGAGGAAGGGGGCAAACACTTTTTCACACCACTGAATGTTGGCAATTTCACTACAACTATCTTAGCCTGATGTTGCACAGTGTTATACTGCACAAACAACTGCACATGATTCCAAATATAGCCATACATCTTATATCCCTTATTTCACTTTCTACCTGTATACAAGTAAAATTCTGGTTTATATCAATAATGTGTTATGATACAGACGGAATTTAAGTTGAATTTGAAATGACTCCTCAGTGTGTATTTCCGCCTCCCACCCAATGTTCCCTGAATACGCCTCGGATCAGCTGCGACCCTGACCAGGATAAAGTGCTTACTGAAGATGTATTAATAAACGTAACGAAATCTGAAGGTGTTTCTACAAGGAAAACCTTGCAGAAAATGTGATTCTAATAGTGAGATGGTCTTTATAGCTACGTATTCAGACAATCTAGATCAGTGGTGGTGAACCTGTTCGGCATGATGAGCCGGAAACATTCACGTGTGTGTCAGTAAGAACAGAGCAATGCTTTAATTTCACTTGTTTGAGTGTGGAAAGAAAATGATTCACAGATCTAAGTTGTCCCAAACATTGACATTAGTTTGAGTGCAGCCATTGGGATATCGCTCTATCGGCACAATCTTTTAAAACGCCACGGTTCCTTCTCTCAGAACACATTTAAGTCCATCATCCTTAAACATGGGCTGCTGTGTGTCAGTCGGTTGTCCACTAATCGTAGGGTTGGTGGTTGTAATCCCGGCCCGGGTGATCCCATGCCGAAGTGTCCTTGGGCAAGACACTGAACCCTAAGTTGCCCCCGATGGCAAGCTAGCACCTTGCATGCAGCTCTGCTCCCATTGGTGTGTGAGTGTGTCTCATTTGTAAGTCGCTTTGGATAAAAGCGTCTGCTAAATGAATAAATGTAAATGTAAAGTAAACAGAAACACTGCTTCATCTTCCACTAAAGAGGCTTTTAAACTGTCTGATTCAGCAGTGAAAGGGATGATGGGAAATGCAATCTGAGCCCTTTTTTGCTAGAGGTTGCAGAATTTGTCCTCAAAACCCTACTGGAGATTTTCAAGCGGTGTTGTATACCGTGCTGTACTCCCTTTTACAACCTCTGCTGGAAAATGTGTGAACTCTGTCTATTGTATGTGTGCCATGAACAGCTTGAGTTAGTTGACAAATGTGAAAACACTCTGCACCAAGTCAGGCGGCATCTTTAACTCCACTTGCAGACGCACATTCAGAACATGCATGTCGACCAAAAATGGCAAATAGGAAATGCCCTGGGATTTCATGCAGCTTATTTTTCTCTGCAAGGAACAGCTTCACCAGATTCAAGCCTTGTAATTTCCTCGCACGGTGGTTTAGCGGTTAGCACGTTCACCTCACACCACCAGCGTTGAGGGTTCAGTTCCTGCCGTTGCCCTACGTACACTTTCGACTCGCCGATCAGCATGTCTTTGGACTGGGGGAGGAAACCGGAGTACCCGGAGGAAACCCCTGCAGCACGGGGAGAACATGCAAACTCTGCACACACAGGGCCATGGTGGGAAACGAACCCCCGACCCTGGAGGTGTGAGATGTTTCAATTAAAAAATGTCATCAATGGACATCCCTAGTTCTACAGTATAGATCTGGCCTATAGATGCTAGCGCAGACGAAATCTATTATAACAGACTCAAACAGGGCACAAAATGTGATTCTACACGTCTCTAAAAGTAAACCAGTGACACCAAAATGACGCTTTCTGAAGCAATGAAGATTTCCTCTTCGCTGTTTAGGGGGGAAAAAAAATGAAACAAGTAAAAGTTCATTAATAGAAGCTCTTCAACGCAGCGCACGCTAGTGACATCATGTGGCCAATATGATGAACTACAGACAGTAATCTACTGCGTGTTCGTTACTTCGCTGTTTCCAAAACGAAAATATATTTATATCACGTATTCACACACAAACACTTCGGAGCTTTGGTATGACATTACTCGGACATTACTGAAAGATATTAAATGTACACGTGTTAGTTTTTAGTACTCTGTAAAAAAAAAAAAAAAGAAAGACTTCCGGTTGTGTGAGTCACAGTGCGCATGCGCAAGCCATGTGCAACGTCATCATTTCGCCATAGCTAGACGTGTAGGTTTAGGAGCTGCGTATAAGAGAGCTGAGTGTAGTGTATTCGTCTTTAGAACACTTCGCAAAGGTAATTTATTTATTAAGTGTGTTCAAATAGATTAATTCAAGTGATATGAAGGGAATTAAATGTTAATGTGTGTTGAAAATGTTGAGGTTAGTTAGAAGACACGGGTTTTTTTGGATTGCGTTTTGGTGTAATATTTGCAGTGTTTTTTATTTACAGTGTTTTGGGGGAAATTGTTTAATAATAGTTATCTGTTATCTTTTGGTCATGTTGTTTTTCTTTTTTTTTTCAGTCAGACCATCGTGATGGATCAGATCATGCAGTTTGTGGAGCCTGGGAGGCAGTTTGTGAAGGACTCCATCAGACTGGTGAAGAGATGCACAAAACCTGACAGGAAAGGTGCATGTAGTTTAATCACATCAGACATTTCATTCCTTATTTGTTTAAATAGGAGGATTGAACTGCATGTCGCATATTACGAGCTCTTGCATAAAAAAAAAACCCCTATTAGAAAGTCTTCTCCAGCGAATGTAGTTTCTGATTCTCAATTCTGATTGGTCGAGAGGTGTTGATTTAATTTTCTATACCGGCAGCTCTGACAATATTCAAATCATGTTTGTATTAAAGTCGCCATGAACTAAGAATTGAAGTTTCCTGGCCTTTGGTCGGTAGGAATATATTCGCTGTCTATTTATCACCGATTAGTCGAGACCGACCGTCGGTCACTTTACGGCCCACGTATGTCATCAACGCGAACCACAAAGCATGTCGGCAGAAGTAGTGGGGTAGTTTGCCATTGCTTTCCCCACCCCTCCCCATTTATCCGGGCTTGGGACCGGCGTGTAGCTGCTGCCAGACACACGGCTGGGTACACACACTCACACACTACGGACACTTTAGACACGCCAATCAGCCTACCATGCATGTGTTTGGACTGGGGGAGGAAACCAAAGTACCCGGAGGAAACCCCCGACACACGGGGAGAACATGCAAACTCCGCACACACATGGCCCTGGCGGGACTCGAACCCCGGACCCTGGAGGTGTGAGGCGAACGTGCTAACCACTAAGCCACCGTGCGCCCCAATCTATAAGCTAGTGTGCTCCAAAACATTTCAAAGATCGATGCGTTCAAACCGATAATACTTGTGACATCATTCTGCACTTTGGTGTCTCGTCAGAGTTTCTGTCCAATCAAACGCTCTCTAGAATCTGAAGTGTCCTAACATTATGGAAATCACCCTGAGCGATTGGCTGTTTAAAAAGGAGGAGGAGCCACTCGATATGTCCTGCCCTGACTTCATGTTTCTGTGGAAATTTACGTCTACACATCGATTAACGCTGCATGTTTCAGGACTGTGTGTAATGCACTCACTTTAACGTCATTGTTTTATAGTAATTCACAGGAACCTGCATGCTGGACGCTCCAAATAATTTATTGTAATAAACGGATAGGAAAAAGAGTAGATATTTAACAAAGAATAATGCGTAATTGTTGATCCGGTGAAGCGTTCTGTTAGGGGATGTCTGTTTTTATATTTATGGAAGGAGTTTCTGGTGTTCGCACTTAACGGGCAGTAGGTTTATTTGTTTATTTATTTATTTATTTATTTATTTTTTGTCATTAACCTCGAACGAGAGAAAAGCGAGGCTTGAGAGGGAATGGAGAGCTGTTTATAGCTGTGATTACAGGAACTAACTTGTCTCGCGGGTGTTCCGCACCATAAAATGTGGCTATAAACTATTTTAATAATCGATGGTAAATCGCCGTGAAATAAAACACATCAGTGTATGAAAATGATCCATTTCGGGGTGGTAACTTCCTGTGAGGCTGTATACGATACCACCCCATCGTTTTATTCAATCCTTCACAGTGTGTTTTTCTAAGCATTCCATGTTAAGCCAGACTACTTTTTCTTATCTCCAAATATCTTGTGTTGAAAGTCGAAAAAAGCTGTGATTCATTCCTGTCTCGTGTAAATATGTAGAGTTTCAGAAGATTGCCATGGCCACGGCGATTGGTTTTGCAATCATGGGCTTCATTGGGTTCTTCGTCAAGCTCATCCACATCCCCATTAACAATATCATTGTGTAAGTATGCCATAAAGTTTTTTTTTTTTTTTTATTTGAAATTGATCTTCTCGCCACAACCATTACACATTTTGGGGGGAGCGTGTTGAATGATGTCTGACGAGATAAATCAATCTTCTTTTACAGCGGTGGTTAAAACGGTGGACCAGGGAGACTTATCTGCTGGACTTGTGCCTTGCTGAGGGTTTTTTTTTTAAATTCTCCCTTCCCTTCTGTATGTATGTAAATTAAAATATTACAAATTCTTTTTTTTTGTGTGTGTGTTGTCTTTGCAAGAATGTGCCACGCCCTCTCTACAAACCGTATTTGCATGTCTTGTATTGTATAAAAACTCTTTTTACATATATTTATAGTAAGGGTCCCCACTTTTTTTTATTTGTCTGTCCTACAGTTAATACAACAAATGATCACATCCCAGTTGCCTGTTTGAATATGCGACTAGACACAGAGAACTCAAAGTAAATAAAATAATTTAAACCTTTTGAAAAGGTCTTAATGTTTATTGAAATCATCATCGTATTGCTTAGTTTTGGAAATGACCTTTTTAATGATGGGTTTTGGATTTTAAAATCACTGGAAATGCTAAACAAAATGAATTTGGCGGCTGTGGCTCAGTCGGTAGAGCGGGTTGTCCACTAATCCACCAGCCGTGGGGTTGGCGGTTCGAATCCCGGCCCGGGTGATCCCATGCCGAAGTGTCCTTGGGCAAGACACTGAACCCTAAGTTGCCCCCAATGGCAAGCTAGCACCTTGCATGGCAGCTCTGCTACCATTGGTGTGTGAATGTGGTCTCATTAGTAAGTCGCTTGTAAATGTAAAATGATATCTCTGTAAAGCTGCTTTGAGACAATGTACCATTGTAAAAAAGCGCTATATAAAAAAAAAGAGGTTTCATTTTTAAAATTCTGTGTGTGTAAGTCCAGTAACGTACATTTTTGGCAAAATATACTTAGTGTTGGTTGTCTAAAAATATCGGATTAATTAAAAAATCCTGCTAGTCACTTTTAAAGCCCTCCACAAGCTCGCTGTCTTTATCTAAATTAAATCTGATGATTTGTGCACCCCTCCTTGCACCCTGCAGTCCTCAGCTCGCCTACTGACTTTTTCACATTCCTGGTTGCTAGGACTTTCACATGCACTGCTTGTGACTCTGGAACTGTGTTCCCTTACACATCCATCAACCAGATCCACCACTAGATCATTGTCTGCTGGGTCGCGAGATCTTTTCTGTCAGGAGTCCAAATGACCAATTAGAACGGAATACTTGTAATGTTTAGTGCAACAGTGGTCTCTATCGTCGAATCGTCTTAATATCGCCAAGGTTACGTAAAGAAGTAAGAGGCTGATGTCATTTATCAGCTGTCCAATCATAGACCTCAATCAAGGTCTCTTTATGTATGTGCTATCGTTCTCGTCTAGTCTCACTAGTCTGAACTTCAGAAACTCCACCTACTTCGAAGGCAGCAAAATGCGTTCGCATGTACAACCCAGACTATATTAAGTATGGTTTTATGGTTACGTTTACAGCTTAAATATAATCGAGGTAATTTAGAGGGTGACACTAAAAGCTTTGAATATATATATATATTTATCAATTTGTATAGCGCTTTTTACAATGGTACATTGTCTCAAAGCAGCTTTTACAGAAATATCATTTTTACATTTACAAGCGACTTACTAATGAGACACACTCACACACCAATGGTAGCAGAGCTGCATGCAAGGTGCTAGCTTGCCATCGGGGGCAACTTAGGGTTCAGTGTCTTGCCCAAGGACATTTCGGCATGGGATCACCCGGGCCGGGATTCGAACCACCAACCCTACGATTAGTGGATTAGTGGACAACCCGCTCTACCGACTGAGCCACAGCCGCCCTAATATACTGGCACCCTGTCCAGGGTGTACCCCGCCTTGTGCCCGATGCTCCCTGGGATAGACTCCAGGTTCCCCGTGACCCTGAAAAGGAGTAAGCGGTTGAAGATGGATGGATATATATATTAATGGTATACACAGTATGAAACTATAAACCTTCATTACATATTGAACTCATGGTTTTCATAATTGCAGGTGAGTTATAGTCCTTATATTGACTCACACTCTTCACATGGACAATAAGCTTTAATAATAGAAAGAAGTGCCTCGATATGCACATAAGCAGTGTTTTTAAATTTAACTAGCATTACTATTTTGCCACCACTGTGGCATTTATTTCCATCAGAATCTCAATACCATGTTTGCTCATACATGGGCTTCCATTTCATCAGAAAAAGACGATAAGGTTGTCATGTGTTTAATTAAAAGACTTTAAAAAAGAATTCTAATCCTAGTCTAATGATGTTGCATATTAAGTATGCTAACACAGTATTTCATGATGACCCGGGCTGAAATAAAAATATTTATATATTCAGTGTGAATAGGTTTGCACTGCACTCGCAGTCTTCTACACAGAATATTTCATTTAACATATTTACATTTATTCATTTAGCAGACGCTTTTATCCAAAGTGACTTACAAATGAGACACACTCACACACCAATGGTAGCAGAGCTGCATGCAAGGTGCGAGCTTGCCATCGGGGGCAACTTAGGGTTCAGTGTCTTGCCCAAGGACACTTCGGCATGGGATCACCCGGGCCGGGATTCGAACCACCAACCCTACGATTAGTGGATTAGTGGACAACCCGCTCTACCGACTGAGACACAGCCGCCCTATTTACACATAACTAGTAGTTTTTTTCTTTCTTTCTTATGGTTTAAAGTCTCAAAAATTCACCATCCATGGATTCATTTCACAGTCAAATGAATTCCACAAAACTCCCATCAGCACAGTTTTATTATGAATTATGTTCAAATATTAGTTTCATTCGATGTTTAAAATTGCTTGCAGGTTTTCATCGTTACTATCAGTTAGCTATTTTTGACGGAGGCACTAAAGTGGAGGGGTAAACTCTCTGGATCCTCGTACAATATTTCGGTTCTTTAATACAGAGGGGGGGAACTAGGAAATATGTACATATAGGTACTGTTTACAGCGGAGGTCTTCATCAGGGGATCCGCGAAGGTTTTGGTACCAGTTTGATATAACACAATTTCATACAATATATATAATTAGGGGTCCCCGATCCATCTCGCCATCAGTTTGGGGGTCCTTGGCCTGGAAAACGTTGAAGACCCCTGGTTTACAGTATTGGGCAATGCTGTCCACATCTAAGACTCAGCCACTGTACTGAATCTTCTTCGTGTGGTGTGTTGCATCTGAAGCTCTGGGATCTGGCAGATTTCTCCACCACGCTAGATGCCACACCATCCTCTGGATGGACTTTCCTAGTGGCCAGTTTAAAATCCGCAGATGTAAAAGAGGGGAGGCTTCCATTTTTCTTTGCCGACATTTTTGATGTTTCTTCCAGTGGTGATACTGCCTTGCTTTTTCGACTGGAACCTTTTCCTTTGTTACTGCTAATGCTCTGGTTGTCCAGAAAAAGGTCGGAGTCACTACCGTGAGCCATGGTGAAGTATGTACACTTGGGTGTGGAGGGCTTGGCCATGTCTTCCAGTTCAGAAGAGGATATGACGGCTAGTGGGGACTGTTTTCTCCCACACGGTACGTAGGAGGCGTCCTCGCTTGTGTTTTCTTGGCCTGTGTCAGCTGACGTTGTATCCACATTTTCATACATTCCCATTGGAACAGGAGGAGATTTACGAATGAGGTGATTTTCTTTAAGAAGCCACCTGCCTTTGTCTATCAGGATTCCTTCCCCAGAGTCAGCCTTTGCAAGAAAGGCTAGACATTGTTCAAGCTCAGAATTCCCAATAGAGTCTGAGGAGTTGCAATAGACTGGGACCTGCATTATACTGTTAACCATGGAGTCAGGAAAAGAGCTAAGGCTGTTGATGTTCTCAGAACTTTGCTTCATGGTGCTTTGGTAAATGAACAGCCTCTCTGCATCATCCTCTCCACTCTCGGTTAGAAGATCTGTAGAAAACTGTGACGGGTCTCCTCCGCTGTCTGATGTATCAGGCCTGTAATCAGAGAGGTCAGATGTGTTGGGGCTAGGAAGACACCTCCTAGCATACTGATCGTCTATATTGCTTTTAGACAAAGACATTGCTCGGTTTTTGCATCTGTCTGGCTTGATTCGGAGACGGCCGTTCGAATCATGTTCGAAAATCAGAGCAGAGGACATCAGTGCCAAGTTGATAAAATCCAGCAATTGCTGGGGGAACACCGTAGGATGCGCACAATGACAATCATGATCCGTATCTGCTTCTTCTATTCCTGCAGAATCTTCTGACTGGGCTTGATGTTTTTCCTCACTGTTGCATGATTCTCTCCTCAGGTATGAAGGATCTTCCAAGAAGCAGTGATGTGACTGAGTATCTAAGTCTTTGTCAGTATCTAAAGCACTGCTCTGCTTGTCATGATGTCCATCTGTTTCATCATCTTTCTCCTCAGCAGGACCAGTTGCATGCGTACTAACGCTATCCCCCTCCAATTTCTGGAGTTCACCTATCGCTTCTCGACCTTTATACGACTCCGAGTGGTCTGAACATTCACCTTCATGATGCAGGTGTAGATGAGAGTTTGGTTCTTCAGCAAAATCCTCATCCTCATCCACTTCTTCATCTTTCTCGTTAGCATTATGAGCCTGTTTCTCAGCGACACTTTCCTCCTCGGACTTCTGGAGCTCATGTTCTGTTTCTGATGCTGACTTGTAATGGTCAGAGCGTTCATCCTCTTGATCGGACACTGAAGACTGGTGTGATTCGTCAGCTGGATTTTCACATTCTGATGTGCTACACGTGGTTATGTCATGGTCATTGTTATTCTCAACTTCCTTTAGGGCATTATCGTCATTGCTATATGGATCCGATTCATCGACGCTAAAGTCATCTGCCTCTGCTCTAGCATCTTTGTGTATTGCATTCTTCTCTTCTATTTGGATAGTGTCATTGTTTGGAAGGAGTGCTTCTACCGTCTCTGTTTCTGAAGCCATGGATATTATATCTGGCTGTTTAGGATGCTCCTTGGTTTCAAAGTAGGTGTCTTCTGCCTTTGAATGAATGCCACATCCTTCGAAACTATCTGTCCAGTCTCCCCTTCTACTGACGGTGTTATCAATCACCTCAGAATTCGATCGGACATTTTTTGACTCCATTTCTGAAGTGGGAGAAAGCAGTTCAGATTCAGATTGCATACAACCTGCACTTTCTTTCCTTCTATATTTCACTTTGTCTTCCAGATTAGTTGGACTGTAATCTGGCACCTGAAACTCATCAACCGGGATTATCTCATCTTCTGTGTACTTTTCGTCAATCATTTGGACATTGTCCATCATCACCTGCTTCTCCTCACATAGATCTGCTTTGCTTGATTCATCATCTACATTCCTTTCCTTGTTTGTCTTAACGTCATCCTCTATTTCAGTTATATAAGGAACTAGTTCTTTTTGGTTAATCATATCCTCAATTTGGTTATGTTTCACTATGTCTGATTCTCCCATAGCTATATCTTTACTCAGAAGTGTTGAATTATAGGAACCTGATTCAAGAAGGTGTACTTCTTCAGATTCTTTGGATAAATCTGCAGGCTTGGTGTTTGTTATATGATCATACTGAAGTTCTCGCTCCTCTAAATATCTTCTTTCTTCCTCTAAAAGCCCTCCTAAATCATCTTTCATGGTGGGATCCTCGTTCTTACGAGCAACATTGGTGGTTTTGTTCTCATGACCTGAATGCTCCTTGGTGGGTTTTACTCTATCGAAATTGGTCAAATCACCTCTAACAAGTGCGGAAATCTCTCTGCGGAGATCTTCACACATGTTTAGCTCGTCCATTAACTCTCTGATACCAAAAACGTGCCCTTTATCTTGATAGCCCTGTTCTGAGTTGTCCTCAAGAGCAAACTCTTGCTCGGACTGTCTTGGTGACAACGGGGGACTTTCTTTGACATAATTACTCTCTTGGAAATCTCTCCAGCTCTTCTTCAACTGAGCAGAAGTTGAACTGTGGAGACTTGCCAGGCTGGTCTTAAGCTCTTCTTCATCCTCCATGCTGGCCAATTTTTGTATCGATTTCAGAACCTGCAGAGCCTCTGGATTGCTGCTTGAGTTGTTAGCATAGGCAGAACCTGAGTCTTCATTGGCCGACTTGGCGATTCCATCTCTCAGTGTCATCACCGTCAGGAAGGAGAGAAGGGCCTTCGATGGAGAGCCAAAAGCAGAGGTTAACTGGGATGAGAAGTCAGGAAGGCTACTGGATTTTGTCTTCTTCAAGGATGATAGATGAGAATGACTACAGGCTCTTCTGATCAACTGGATGGATAAACATAACTGCTCTGTAACTTGTTTCATACCTGAACTCGAGTTCTGTGTGTTTGGTGATATTTCACTCCCTACATCTGGAAATTTGGGAACCAAGTCCTCTGAAGACTTATTCTTTCTGGTTCCAATCTCCTGTTCAGCAGCATGCATTCTCACACTTGGCATTGATTTAGAAAATCTTCCCAGCTTCTGTGTCTCCACAGGTTCTCCCTCGCGTCTAATTTGCACAAGTAGTCGAGACACTGGCTTCTTGACAGTAGAACCTTCAGCACAGTTCTCCACCACAATGTCGCTGTCTAATTCGCCTCTCATTTCTGAGAAATCACTTTCGATCTGGAAGCTAGCTCTAGATTCATGCAGGTTTAACTCATCCACATAAGGTGCTGATTCAGAGTGAATGTTTTCCAGCCAGTTTTCCACATACTGGTGCACACTGCAGGGAGATGACTGGAGCACTGGCATAGAAACACTTTCACTCAACTCCTTGCTCTGTTTAGGAGAATTTGTTACAGACCTTTGCTTTGTTAGAATCTTGAAAGGTGCTGAATGAGCTGGCCTTGGAATGTCCGTATGACCTAAGTTTATATTTTCAGACGTGCCCTTTAGCATGTTACGATGACGGAAAGGTGACTGACCTTTCTTTTTCTTTTTAACCTTCTGCCCGTGTTTGTCACTTTCTGTGTGGCTCTGCGATTCCGGAGAATCGCTGTTCTTTAGGTCTGGAACGCTACCTTTCTGCTTTTTGTCTCTTACAGTGCTTTTCAGAACCACACATTTGTTTGACCTTTCAGTTTTTGGTGCCTTTTCACTCTTCTTACTAAGAACTCTTTTGTTTTCAGGGTGCGTTTTAGGGGATATCTCCACTCCTTTGTCGGAGGAGTTACACCTAGCTTGATTTTCATAGTCGGTGAAGGAGGACGCGTTGTTGCTTTTTGTTTGCGAAAGGTCCGATTGGCCAGACAGCAAAGATAAGAGTTCATTGTTCCTAGCATTCCCAGAAGCAGAACTCAGAGACGGTTTGGTAAGATCAGTGTCACAGGCATTGCTTGAAGATTGAGGCCCTGATTCAGTTGAGCCTGGCTTTTTGTGTTCTTGAGACATCAGTTCAAACCTGTCATCTGCATCAGCCCAAGTTTTTGGGAAACAGTTTTCACATGCATCCTGTGACTGATAACTATGCATTACAGTTTCTGTAAGCTCTTTTCCTTTGTTGTGCAGCTGAAGAGCCGCTGCGATCCCTGAGCGAGAGGAGTGAATCTTATTATGCTTGGCTTCCACAACATCTTTCTTCCTGGGTTTTGGTACAGGTCTTGTACTGCTAGAGCTGCTATGACTGACAACACAGTTCCCTTCTAATAGCTCACCTTCAGCTGTGTGCTCCACATATGAGTATGTACCAACCGTGCTTTCCTGAACAGCAGTTTGTGATAGCTTCTTTATATTCTCCACTGAAGTTTCGTTCCTTCTGACCCGCCTAGGTCCTGGAGTCGGCCGCCTCCTGAAACACGGTTTTGGATTTTCCAAGGCCTCAGAAGTAGAAATTTCACTGCGATTTTCTCTTTCCTTATTTAATTTTATTGCTTCATAGGTTTGTGTATTCTCATCTTTAGATTCATAGCCATTTATATTTGACTCTCGTGTTCTGTTGTTATTATTATTTTTATTATCTGTGTAGTTGTGGCTTGAGACTGGTTGTGAGAATGCTGCCATCTCCTGGCTATTAACACAGGCTCGACTCACAGTGGTGGTCCAGTGAATCATCTCCTCTTGCTTTATAGTGAGACGAACTTTCATCTCCACGGTCATGCTGCCATCCTGATTGACACGAAACGATTTCTCAATCTCATCATCTGAAGGTTTATTTAAGCGATCGTCTTCCTCCATACCGGACACGAAGTCACATTTCTCCATGTCTTCTGATTCTAGTGCTCGGTTGTTCACGCTCACCATCGATCCTGATTTCGCGTCATTCTCCTCGGCGTGACTTCCGTTTAGCGACACGTTGATCTGATCTACAAAATATCTTTCTGATGATAACGAGAAATTTCTTGATCTCGGTCTAACTGATTTTTGTTGGACATCTGTTGGACGAAGGAAAAAGTACATGAGTAAATATACATATATATTTAAATCCTGAATAAATGAAGTAGCGTATTGATTGTTATACAATGCCCTCCAGAATTATTGGCAACTTTCTTGAACATTTAATATATAAAAAGACATGAATAAGTCATGCAACGAGTGATATTTTGGGCGCAAACATACAACAATATTGTTTTGTTTAAACATGATTTTTCCTCCAAACACAAAGGTTTTTAAATTATTTTTAAAAAAAGATTTCAAAAAAGGTCTTCAACCAGCCCAAGAGAACCCGTGTCACACCCCTTTTCATCTCCCTCCACTGGCTTCCTGTAGTCGCCCGTATCAAATTCAAGGAATTGATGCTCACGTGCATGACCTCGTCTGGAACAGCGCCCCCTACCTCAACTCTTTTCCCTCACGCAATCTGCCATTGATTAACGACCGACTCTTAGTAGTGCCTACTCAGTGTGGCTCAAGGTCTCTTTCCAGAACCTTCACACTGACTGTCCCTCAGTGGTGGAATGAACTTCCAACCTCAATCCGGACTGCAGAATCTCTCACCGTCTTCAAAAAACAGCTAAAGACCCAACTCTTTTCTGAACACCTAACTAAACCCTGAAACGCCAATCCCACATCCATCCATCCATTTTCAACCGCTTACTCCTCTTCAGGGTCACGGGGGACCTGGAGTCTATCCCAGGGAGTATGGGGCACAAGGTGGGGTACACCCTGGACAGGGTGCCAGTCCATCGCAGGGCACAATCACATACACACTCACACACACACACACATTCATACACTACGGACACTTTAGACACACCAATCAGTCTACCATGCATTTGTTTGGACTGGGGGAGGAAACCGGAGAACCCGGAGGAAACCCCCGACATATTTATAAAATAAAAAATAAACTTACTCTGGCTCTTACACCTCTACTCTGCACACTTTGCTTCTCTAGAACTCAATTATAAATCTTGTACAGCGGCACTACTGATATTGTTCTTCGCTTGACATATCGCTTTGCTTGTATTTCCTCATTTGTAAGTCGCTTTGGATAAACGCCTCAGCTAAATGAATAAACATAAATAAATGTTGTGTCCTGCCTCTTACTCACACATATCACACCTGGAGGGCACTGTAAATCATTACCGGTAGAAATGTACATGAAAGAAATGATTATAGAGCTTACGTGGCAATGGCTGTGTCTTTGTTGGCCCCGTGGATTCAGATATGACTGAGTAAGAGGGTTGAGCGGATGCTTGGAGATTGAAGTTAGCTGGCTGAAAGGGTTCATTACCAGCTGCTACGATGACACCAGAGCAAAGGATCAGGGCCGACAGACCTTCCACCTACAAATGGAATAGTGTACAGTGTATATTTATTTATTTGTTTATTTACAGTTGCTTTCGTGAGTCGTCCTGTTATGGTTACTCCCGATCAGAACTGTCAGGTCCCCATAAACATCCCAAAAACCTGCAACTGTAACAGGGGTGTGTAGACTTTTTATATCCACTGTAATTATTCATACTCTATTTTACTTATTTGTTGAATAGTTTTATTCTATTATATAAAACAAATGGAACGGAATCAATTAGTCAAATAATGGCTTTTGAGATGAGTGTGTGATGATTTATGCTGACTATACGTAACCCTTTACATACAGTATCTCACAAAAGTGAGTACACCCCTGACATGTGTGTAAATATGTGATGATATGTTTTCATGTACAACCCTGAAGAAATGACACTGTGCTACAATGTAAAGTAGTGAGTGTACAGCTTGTGTAACAGTGTCAATTTACTGTCCCCTCAAAATAACTCAACACACACACATTAATGTCTAAACCACTGGCAACAAAAGTGAGTACACCCCTAAGTGAAAATGTCCAAATTGGGTCCAGAGTGTAAATATTTTGTGTGGACACCATTATTTTCCAGCACTGCCTTAACTTAACCCTCTTGGGCATGGAGTTCACCAGAGCTTCACACATGTTTGAGATCCAAACATGTTTTGGGTGAAGTATCTTTGAATTCTTTCTCTTGAAACATAAAGCTTAGAAAATAAGGTGCAATTGCAAAATGTCTGAAATGACGACTAGAGAAGCCTAGTGTCTTTGTTGCCATGTACGTCTGTTTCAATTCATGAATGCAAACACCACAGTTCTATAATCGCATTATCGCATATGACATTTTACCATACAACAGAATACTCAAAATATATATAAACTTGTTTAAATGGCAAAAAATTTATCTTAGATAGTGGTTTTGAATAAATATAGAAAAATGTATCACATTTTGAGAGCCCTCTATTGATGGCCTTACCCATGCCAAAAGGTTGCGTAACTGCAGAAAAGCACTTCCTGGTCATGTGACATGGAAGTTTGTTTTTTTTATGTCACAGTTAAAGCCCGCTTTTCCAAGTTATTTAGGAAAGTTTTGTTTTACTGCCTATCAAAAAAATGGACACAAATGTTTTGTTGCCATATGGAAACACCATGCAGGAAAGGGTTAAGGGTGTAGAACTAACGAAGTGCAGAACTAAAGGGACCAAACACATGTTGAGTGATCGGCTACATTACGGGAAAATATTGTGTAGCGCTCATTTTGGCAAAAACAGTATTTTTAAAGCACTTACTCGCCTGCCATCGGTGGTGTATAGCTTAACCACAGGGAACTGCATCACTTGGGAAAGGTATTCAAAGAGAGCCTCAAAAGTCGGAGCTGTCCTCCTCTGCAAAACAACTATGCGCTTAGTACTGGGATCCCTGTTTTTAAAAACCACAAGCCTTTTTGGTGTCCTCACTGTGACAGTATTTTCAACCATTTTTGCCATCCTGCCTACTTCATTCTTCTTTACCAGCTGCCGGATCAGGCCTCTGCGTCCTTGACGTCCTCCACTAGTAGGTCTTCTGCTGTTCCAGGGGACATGTCTCCGGTTTATCTCATCCAGGTTCAGGGGTTTGACCTTTCTTTGATCTGAGCACACATAAGAGGCCCCATGCTGCAGATCGTCTAAGCTCCTGATCGCGTGTGTACCTTTGGGTGTTGTGATGGTGCGCACCCCAAACGGTAGAGGCACTTTGTTTGAAAGGGCATCCATCAGGGCATCAAAAGTCTTGAACGTATGACTGTTGATGACTACCCAGTGTCCAGAAAACTTCGGGTCTCCACTCTTGTAAAAACACACTCTCTTTGAATCTTTGGATGCAAGTTGGGGTCTGGAGGGTGGAGTCTGCATGCTCCCCATGAAAACAGCTTGCTCTTGTGGATCATGATGGGGAGGGGTATTCATAGTCAATCAGATCTACTATTTTTTTAAAAAGAAAAGAGAAACACATTTAAATGAATGAACTTCTTTCAAAATTGTCCGTTATTTCTGAAAAAGTGCCCCAAGCAGTGCAATATTACCTTGTCATCTCTATATTTATGTATTTATGCATAGATCTTGTGTATAGTTGTTGGTGGTCACTCTCTTTCAGTGCTGTTTATTATGCTTATAATAAAAAAAAATACTCCAGTCTGATGATATTAAATCACAAGGCCAGCTTTATGATGTGTTCTGAGACAACGTTAACACATTGACTCTTTAATTAGTCTTAGAAAGTCATACATATACATCATGAGTGTATATATAATGATAAATCTAAAAACATATGTTATTGAAATGAATAACCAATTACAACAGGGTCAGATAAAAGAGGCGTCAAAGTGCTCCATAATTTGGAATATTAACGTTTTGGGTGCTTTTATTTGTTTTTTTTACAAATTAGGACAATGTTCATATTGAATATACGTATTTGCGTCAGGTGATGTTGAGTAAAATAAACACATGAGGGAAATGAAATATCTTACCTTACGCCACATTTCAGGTGATTCTGATGTGGGACCGATGAGCTGCTAGTCCAGTCGCTGAAAAGATTATCTACGACACACACACGTGGCTATTTTTGGATGGCCAGCATCAAAGTTAATTTGTGTAATCTTTACTCACGGTTAATCAGCATTTTAAGGAAGGTACTGTAATGTGCAGCGGACGATTTTAATTGAGGACCCAAAAGTGCATTTTATCAGTGAAAATGATGTGATTTGATGTGCATTAAAGCAATTTTTCACATTAGTATTCTCAGTATGATTTTCACAACTCCATAAGTATTAGCGTAAATAAATAAAACATTATGCGAAAAAAAAAAAAGACTCCAGGATTCAGTCCTCTCAACGTATTTCACTTTCAAGAGTCTTTAGCGCTTCTTCTCAGTCAGACCAAATGAAGAATGCATGTGAGACGGCTAGCAGATGGCTGAGAGTGATCCTAGTGGCTAGCAGAGATGTAATCAGATTTGCGCTGTGTGTTAATAGGGATTAGTGTGTGAGAGTTAGTGAGGGTTTATTCTGCAGCGAACAATAAGGGAAAGGGAAGTCTGAAGCAGCAGCAACTGTACGAGCAGAGCAGTAATACAGGGATTGTTGACTTAAAATAAATGCATAGGGTTTGGGGGTTATAAGAATATTATATTTATATGTACTTTAGAAGAAATGTGGTTTCTGAAACATGTGTTTTGTAGATCGAAATGAATGCTCCATGATCGCCGCTTCTTCATCATATTCTGCCATTAATCATATTGTTTACCTCATTTAGTCGCGTGAATTACAGTTTCTGTTCTTTTCACACCACAAGATGGAACCCCGTGACTGAATCAGGGGTATTTTAGTCGACTTCGAAGCTCCAACTAAATACAGACTACATTTCAACAACTGCACGGTCCTGTGGTTTGATTCTGTAGAACATCCAGAAAATCAGACCCTAGCTCACCAAACAGGCTACACAACTACTAGTCCAGACTCTTCTCATTTCGAAACTGGACTACTGCCACGCAGTACTCTCGGGTCTCCCAGCAGCTCCATCAAACCCCTTCAGATGATTTAGAATGCAGCTGCACGCCTGGTCTTCAACCAGCCCAAGAGAACCCGTGTCACACCCCTCTTCATCTCCCTCCACTGGCTTCCTGTAGGCGCCCGTATCAAATTCAAGGCCTTGATGCTCAAGTACACGACCTCGTCTGGAACAGCGCCCCCTACCTCAACTCTTTTCCCTCACGCAATCTGCCATTGATTACCGACCGACTCTTAGTAGTGCCTACTCAGTGTGACGCAAGGTCCCTTTCCAGAACCTTCACAGTGACTGTCCCTCAGTGGTGGAATGAACTTCCAACCTCAATCCGGACCGCAGAATCTCTCACCATCTTCAAAAAACAGCTAAAGACCTATTTGAATGTTTTTGCCTTTGGAAAGACATGCTCAACCTAACTTTTTTTCTATTCATGAATCGATTCACTGACAAATTATCATTCATTTTTGAGTCTATGTTTATAGATGATGAAATAATGCAATTGTGAATCCATAAAAGCTGGATTAATAATAATAATAATAATAATAATAATAATAATAATAATAAAAGAAGCAATTTTTTTAAAGATCTCTGGTGCGGATGTACTTTAATTTTCCTCACAGAAGGTACGGGATTCAATTTGTGCCAAAAGTATTGAACATAACTTTCATATAAATAAATAAATAAATACAGTTGTGGACAAAAGTTTGCATACCCCTTGCAGAATCTGCTGAATCTTAATAGTGTTAACAAAATAAGAGCGATCATAAAAATCCCATATTATTTTTTATTTAGTACAGTCCTGAATACGTTAGGCTGATTGGCGTGTCTAAAGTGTCCGTAGTGTATGAATGTGTATGTGATTGTGCTCTGCGATGGACTGGCGATGCTCCCTGGGTTTGGCTCCAGGTTCCCCCGTGACCCTGAAAAGGAGTAAGTGGTTGTAGATGGTTGGATGGATGAATACGCTATTTCATATAACAGATTTTTACATATAGTCCACTAGACAAGATTATAGC
>JAFFST010006146.1:25728-44434 GCA_022414735.1 Noturus placidus
ACACTCACACACCAATGGTAGCAGAGCTGCCATGCAAGGCGCTAGCTTGCCATCGGAGGCAACTTAGGGTTCAGTGTCTTGCCCAAGGACACTTCGGCATGGGATCACCCGGGCCGGGATTCGAACCGCCAACCGCATGGTTAGTGGATTAGTGGACAACCCGCTCTACCGACTGAGCCACAGCCGCCCACAAGCTGTACACTCACTACTTTACATTGTAGCACAGTGTCATTACCGAGTATACTGTGTGTATATTATATATTGCATTACATTATATTATATTGTACTATATTATGTCAGCACATTACCAGACATCTGAACAACCAGAAAATTTGTCAAAACTCAAATTTTGCATGTTTTTTGTTAATGATGTTTGCGCTTATTGCGTTTTACACATCTCTTTGGGCATCCTTAACTCTCGCTCTCTCCTCTTTCTGGCTCATAATTCTCTCCAGCAGTAATTCAAGCAGTAAGGGCGAGGCTGTTGACATGATGCCCACCACCCACACGTCGGCCTTCCCTCGAGCGACAGGAACGTCCGACTCGGTGCGCCTTAAGTGCAGGGAAATGCTATCCAGCGCTCTGCAGACCGGAGGCAAGTCATGCTGCACACACACACACACACGTACACCTGCATGCATGCATGCACGCGCTTTCAGCTTTCAAGAGAAGGAAGTTGTACTATTCGTTCGAAGAGTCACGAGTATAGATGACTCTGAGAGAGAACTTTGGCAGCCATCCTCATGTTAAATTAATAGCATTTTGGTAACGAGGACTGGATAGGATCAACTTGAGCTCTCACGCCGTTATTTTGGCAGCTAAAGCAACCGAATAGCTATTTCAAAACAAAGACAGAGTGATTTTGCTGTACTGGACCATATCTATAAGTGAAGTGGAATTGTCCTTCTAGTTACACGTGGTCGTAAAGGTTCATGGTTCGTGCGGAATTTCCTCGTAAAGCCAGTTTTTGTAGCTAATGCATATAACGTGGCTGTTTAGCGTCATAATGCCTATACACTTTACTGACTTGCGAGTTACATCAGCTTTGTAGAAATGGAGTTCGTCTTTGCTGAGCGTCTTTATATCCGGAGTCGATTCCTTGTCGATTTTGTGCGGTTATTTAAATATATATTATATATTTTTCATGTCGTGTTATTTTGTATTTGAGTGAAAGTTGTGCTTTCTTTCTCGTTAGACGACCATATCACCATCGGGGCCGACTGCGATGAACTCGGAGCCCAGATTGAGGAATATATCCTTTTGAGAATCCAGAGACTGAGGCAGGTCTCTACATACCGTGTGTGTGTTTGTGTCTATTCGTAGCGGTCATGATATTTCAAACCGATCCTTGACTAATCCGCACGCATCTTCCTGGAGTTCAAGAACACCGACATGAAGTATAAGAACCGTGTCCGCAGCCGAATCTCGAACCTTAAGGATGTGAAGAACCCCAACTTGAGGAGGAACGTCCTTTGTGGCAACGTGCCTCCAGATCGCATCGCCAGAATGACTGCAGAGGTGAGGGCGTGGCCGATGATACAAACGGTTGAGCCGATTTCTTGAGGAATTTCCCCGAGATGCTTTTTAAACCGTATTAAAGGAGTTCACACCTACGCTGCACACTTATCGCCGGCTTTTCGGAGTATTTCTCTTCGTCGTGTGTTTTAAAAAAAGATATTTATTTGTAAATACGTCGGCACGATTAAATGTTTTTTGTCTCCGACATTTAATCGTACAGCTTCAGATCAAAAGGTTTACAAGATCGTGGAAAATGTTTCCGTCGAGCGTCCACAAACTTTTGACCGGCTGTGTAGTTTTCCGCAAGTTTTGTACGGACTGCTAACTACGCCTTTTAGTGAAAATGAATGAGAAATGACTTCCTATTCGCGTTTGTTTTTGAGCCGCGCTGTTCTGTGGTGTAATGCTGTGTGTCCTTGATGGCCATGAAGGCATGAGCTGTATGATTGAGTGTGTGTACGTTGATAGGAAATGGCCAGTGATGAACTGAAAGAGATGCGCAAGAACATGACCAAAGAAGCTATAAGGGACCATCAGATGGCGAAGACCGGAGGCACCACGACTGACCTGTTCACCTGCGGGAGATGCAAAAAGAATAAGTGCACCTACACACAGGTACGTTTGAACACACATTCCAGTGAATTTCCTAATGGAAACGGCATCGCGAGCGATGATTTCATTCCTTTTTGTCTCGAAGTGTTCACTTCTGGAACAGGAAGTCGGCGAGAATTCCGCAGTAAACGATAGCGTCCGAGAATCTAACTCGAGTATCTTAGTAAACCATCTGAATGATGCAGATGGGAGTTTAAAGAGAACTGTGTGGAATTTCTCACTGCCAGTTTGCCGACTGGACTTTGTCACGTGTAGTACACTAGAGCAGAGTAGGGTTGTCACGATCCCATAGACATATCTTACCATTCAACCAAGTAGTATCACCATACCATGCAGTAGTGTGCTCATTCATAATTCATATCTACAGAAACGAACCAGATTTACAGACAAGCCAGATGTTCCTCTGAATGCTTTATAATGCGCCCTGGAGCAAGGCCCTTAACCCTCATATGCTCAGGTGTATACGCGAGATGAATGTAAGTCGCTCGGGATAAGGGCGTCTGCTAAATGGCATAAATGTAATAGATATATCCGTATTAATGAGAGTAACCGTGCCACATATTTTGTTCCCTCGAGCAACGAAATCATGCAAATCGTCTTCGGAGGACTAAGAATGAACACGACGTTAGGAATAAATTAATGAATTTGGAAATGAACTCCAAAAAGAGTCCGGAAATTGGGAACGTTGGCTCGCTTACGAGCGCAAACGGCTACTTTTCCACGCGTTCGAGGACTTTTCAAGCACTATACAAGAGATGCCATTCAAACATGTGTCAAACATCCATAGTTGTTTCGTATTTGTTGGCGTTTTAGAATTCGACCACTTTTTAAGCTCCACTCGATTAAAATAATAATAATAATAATATTATTAATAATAATAATAAAAAAAAAGGTTATTTTCAGTGGGCGCACGGTGGCTTAGTGGTTAACACGTCCGCCTCACACCTCCAGGGTCCGGGGTTCGAGTCCCGCCAGGGCCATGTGTGTGCGGAGTTTGCATGTTCTCCCCGTGTGTCGGGGGTTTCCTCCAGGTACTCCGGTCTCCTCCCCCAGTCCAAAGACATGCATGGTAGTCTGATGGGCATGTCTAAAGTGTTCGTAGTGTATGAATGGGTGTGTGAGTGTGTATGTGATAGTGACCACAATGGACTGGCACCCTGTCCAGGGTGTAACCCCGCCTTGTGCCCGGTGCCTCCTGGGATAGACTCCAGGTTCCCCGTGACCCTGATAAAGGAGTAAGCGGTTGAAGATGGATGGATGGATGGATGGTTATTTTCAGCAGTATTTACATATCTAAAAGCCGAATTCACGCACCTTGTACGAGCCCTGATCGTAGCATTTAGACACAGCGGTTAGTGTAATGTTAGCTCGCTTGGTAGCAAACAGGAAGTCTTTAAAGATTGAGGTTAAGTGAAGTGTCACTAACCTTTGTGTATTCCGCAAAAGCAGTGAACTGTGGCGTTTTAGCGGAAATAGTATTAACTGCTGCACATGCAGCGTAACTTATGGTACTACCGGTAAAAAAAATAAATAAAAATACAGTGGTAATTTGAAGCTTTAGTATCGCGATACTACCGATCGATAGTACCGACATACCGTGCAACCCTAGAGCAGAGCTTTCCAAATACCGTGCCTTGGATTGGTATGGACCTGTGCGCAGTCTTTTTCTTTTTCTTTTCCTCCCCCTCGTGGCAGAGAGAGCGTTAGGCTTCTGCCAGGGAAGAGGGAGGAGACTGCCATTTAACACAAGGCAGTATGAAGCTGTCACTTCAGAAATCAGCTTCTTTGAACCCGCACATGCCTTGATCTGTCCAAATGCTCTCTCACTCATGTCATACACATTCATTAGCTCTATACTAACTTCGAGAGCATATAGGCTGCCATCACGGTTAGAGCAGCTTGTGAGGTTTTTGGAGTGGGCTTGGTTGTACATGTTTATGCTGGGCTTCGGCGGTGGAATGAACACGCG
This sequence comes from Noturus placidus, assembly GCA_022414735.1. Taxonomy (NCBI): domain Eukaryota; kingdom Metazoa; phylum Chordata; class Actinopteri; order Siluriformes; family Ictaluridae; genus Noturus; species Noturus placidus. The sequence goes on from JAFFST010006146.1 coordinate 29,828, forward strand.
CGCGCACACACACAATCATTTCAACAAATAAATGATCGCTTAGAAGGGGAATGAATGAACAAAGCTGCATGACTGACACTACACGAAAGACCCATGTTTGATGGTAACTACCTGGTGGTCTAGGAAGCATTTAATAAATGTTCACGGTTTTCCCCGGAAATGATAAACTGCCCAATTAAAGTCTGTATATCTGCAAAAAATATATATACACCGTCTTAATTATGTCGCCAGCACCAAGAGACTTATTAAGAAAGCTCACTAATCCTTCTCATTGTCATTTCCTCAATTTATCTGCAAAGTTGAATTGAAATGTAGGTTTGTCCTTCCTGCACTTCAAGAAGAATATGCAGCGCAGGGACGGGCAATATCTTATCGTTTGCGATATACCATGAGAAGAATTCGTCTTCCCGCGATAAAGCCTAGTCGATGATCTATTTCTGCACGCGACGTTCTGCGACCGGTTCGCAGGTCACGTACAGCGCGAAAACAAGTACGACGGAACGCGGGCGTGAAGCCGAGGAGGAGCTACTGTACCTCAACAATCTGGAACTGGTGTTACTGAAAATCTGTTGTACTTTGAATTTGTTTATAAAGCTCTCAAGATCATAGCTTTCACTTATAACCAAAGTCAGCGGTGAACGGTACTATATTATCGTCACCATCGCAATAAATACCAGAAAATATCGCGATATCGTTTTAAATCCATCTCGCCCATCCCTAATGCAGTGTCGTACAAATCTTATGCAACTTTCAGCACAAAACAACAAACGCTACGGGAATATTGCAAGCTCAACTAAATACAGAACAGCCCGCTAAATAGTGTACGATCATGAAATAAACAGTGCAGACGCTTTTCACTTAGCAAATGGTGGTAGTGTTTTTTTTTTTTTTTTTTTTTTTTTTTTTTTTTCTTCATATCTTCCTATGGTGCATGTTCTCCCCGTGTGTCGGGGGTTTCCTCCGGGTACTCCGGTTTCCTCCCCAGTCCAAAGACATGCATGTTAGGCTGATGGGCGTGTCTAAAGTGTCCGTAGTGTGTGAATGGGTATGTGATTGTGCCCTGTGATGGACTGGCACTCTGTCCAGGGTGTACCCCGCCTTGTCCCCGATGCTCCCTGGGATAGACTCCAGGTTCCCCGTGACCCTGATAAAGGAGTAAGCGGTTGAAGATGGATGGATGGATGGATCTTCCTATGGATATCAATGCTAAAATTGCTAGCACATGCACCTAATTAGGTGTTCATACAGTATACCTACATTCACTGGACATTTTTTCAGGTAAACCTACCTTATAGATGTGGGCAGCTGTGGTTCAGGTGGTAGAGCGGGTTGTCTACTAATCGTAGGGTTGGGGGTTCGATTCCTGGCCCACATGACTCCACATGCAAGACACTAAATCCCAAGTTGCTCCTGATTGCAAGTTAGTGCCTTGACTTGCTCTGCTACCATTGGAGAGTGTGTGTGTGTGTGTGTGTGTGTGAATGCGAACCAGTGTAAAGCGCTTTGGATAAAAGCGCTATATAAAAACGGTATATTTCCCATTGTTTATACCACTTTATAGTTTCACAGACCACACGGGTTGCACGTATAGCTTTTTGTCATAGCTCTACGCACTTCATTAAATCAGCACCTTTTTCAAATTTTCCTTCAGGTCCAGACTAGAAGTGCTGACGAGCCCATGACCACATTCGTCTTCTGCAATGAATGCGGCAATCGATGGAAGGTGAGATTTCTCTTTATATCTGTTTGCTTTTCTTTCTTTCTTTACCCCCCCCCCCTTTTGTCCCCCACCGCCTTTAAGTCCATAGTTCTTTTTTTCCCCCCGAAGCCGTATTGATGGATTTACTCTCGATCTTTCACCTTGCAGTTCTGCTGAAGATGGAGCGGGTGTCATCAGTGCAGTGAACTGGATCAATTCCTGGACCATCGCTTCCTTACCATCAGCTGATAGGAACTTTTTTAGGTTTTTTGCCCTCCATCGTACCACGGTGGTTATGGACACCATCAATGTTTTTTAATCATTGTTTTGGTGTGGATCAAAACAATGTCCTGTGTTTTAACTTGACTTCTAGCTAGGCTCAGCCTTCGGACTACGATCAGTGTCGTTTCTTCGTTTTTTTTTATTGTTTTTTTCTTTTTCGTTTTAACATCAGGTTTTTATATGTAGTTTAATGCAGGTATTTTTGACAACATTCACAAGTAGAATGTTTTCCCTTGCCCTAATGGAAATGACTAGTAGTTAGGCCATAACATTTCTTTTGTTTTACCCCAATACATTGAAATCTATTAAGGCTTTTCCATTTTAAATGTTGATTTTCTGTTAACCCTACCCATTATGAAAAAGACCCTTTCCCTACTTTTATTCATATTTATATGCATGATTGGCAAATTTCTACTGTTTACATTTTTTTTTTCTTCTTTTAAGGAGTAAAACATTTTTCCAAGACTCAATTGGTGTTCTATACTCAATGCTTTTATGCAATACAACTTTACCTGTTTAAAAAAAAAAGACGACATTCTACTCTTTTAGTTCATGACGTTTCAGGCTTTTCTGCAGAGTTCAGGGCCATTCCAAGCCCTTCATCACGAAGCAGGACAAACGCAGACTCCACAGTGTTTAGGTTCTGGATGCCGAGTTCACGCCCCGTTTCTGGTTTTAAGGGTTGGTCCTAATCTAGATCGGCTATTCTAGAAGCTTGGAAGCCTCCCCTTCAGTCCGATCCGCTGTTGCAATTTGACATCGCAACTATAGCATTCGTGTGTCTCCGCTCACTTTTATACAGGCTAATTAGCATCCTCTGATGATCTACAAAAACACTACCTTGGTGGCTGATGCAGACGTTTGGATCCACCCATAGCTTCAAACTTAGAACAGTTCCAACACCAGCTAGAAGCAGTGGAGTAAACTTTAACCAGGCTTTGTAATAAATACATGAGACTCAGTGGCATTGTAATCTAGCTGTAGGTGTGTGTGTGTGTGTGTGTGTGTGTGTGTTTTACTGGGATTTTCTCAATTCTCGGAGACATTGGCCTTTAATTGTTTCTAGATTGTAAATTGGTCAGAAGGTGTTGATTAATCAGACCGCGTCCACGTCCGAAATCGCATACTATGACGGTACCTTCTGCGTTCGATTCAGTACCTAAAATAATAATAAAAAGATTATTGTACTCGTTATATGTTGTTTCTACAGTAGTGGGCTCCATGTAAGATTTATAAAGATGTGCACTTGTCGACATGTTGGAAGGAGTCTCGAGTGTCAGCGCTGGAGATCAAGCAGTTCTCACACAGCCATCAGGATGGATGGAAGGTGTTCCATGTTCTGTAGAGCAACATGCGAGGCAGATGAGAGGCCAGACTCTACTTTCTCACACGACACATTCATGTCCTGCTTTTGCATATGAATATGCTTTCCCATTCACCCCTTTCAAATGGGTTTTGTTGCATTTCCTCCCACTGCCTTGATGTTTTAACAAGCCTCGTATTAGTGGCTCATTTGAATAACAAACAGCTGTAACCTGATTGTTTTTGATGTGGATAATATGTGCATATAAATAAGGCTGGTAGGAAGTGCTGGTTTAAAACCTCTCACTATCATGGCGGTTTAAATACTAATATTTAGGTGTACGTCGCGGTGTGGTTCTAGTGGCAGTGAATACGTTAACGTGACATGTTGTGTGCACACTGTTGTGAGCGTCGCAGGTGTATCCTCTCGAGAAGAGGAGTGGAGATCCCAGCATTGTTCTCCATGATAACCACACAACATAGAAGCTCGGGTTTGTCCCCAAGAATTAATATTTGGAGATCTGCAACATGCCTGACCCACCGCATCCATTTCAAACACCTGCGAATATAATGGGAACTCTGTGTCCTTTTTTTAAAAACCACAACAGCACCACAAGCTGTAAAATTATTGTGCTTTATTTTCATGTTAAAGATCTCAAATGCCCACAGAGAGATGGATATATATATATATAAATTTTTTTCCCCTCAATCGAGTAAAACAAACAGATTACTGTAAACATTCAGATATTCATTTAAAAATGTATACTCTTTTTGTAAACCGATCGGAAAATTACACTCTTGCGTACTTTTTCACAACACCAACAAAAACCGAAAATAAATAATAATTATATATATATATATATATATATATAGGCAGTATCACTTTGAAACCATTGGCTTAGATTGAGGTTGATCTATGTGGTGAATCCATCAGCTCAGATTGCACATATTGAGTAAATAACAAACAGGAGAACCCCCGATGTAATACAAGCTTGTCCGGACTCGGATCAATCGCACTTTTTGAATCGTCTTAATCTTGTGAATCTCTTCCTTCAAATGTCATGACGTCAGTGATGGAAATGATCTTTTAGGATAAAACATAAAAGTGCAAGAATTAATTTCAGAAATCACATCAGGACAAATCGCATCCGAAACTGATCGAAGGACCGGAGTATTTCTGCGGCAAGAGTTTGATTCGACTATTGCCATAAGAGAGATGTCACACAATTGAATGTCAAGGCACTTCCCCGAGTGAGGATCTTGTCTTTGAGCGACATGCATCAGGCAAGAAAGTAATATACAAAACTATAAAGTAAAAACAATAATAACTTGATTAGTGATTCTAGTCAGTGCTTTTCCGAGAGTAAACTAGTCATAACACAGTTTTAACTGGACTTGGCTACTTTGGTGTTACCTACAAATAAGTGTCCTAAATACTTATCCGTTTAGTCCGGGAAGCCAGTGTTCCCACATCCAGGTCTCGGAAGTGTCCCTGTATGACATATTTGAGTAAAAGCGTTGACCTCACTGAGGGTTTAAGATCTATTGAGTTAAGAGAAATGGATTAGAACATGTAATGAATAAATAAATAAATAAATGTACAGCGCAGAGGGACTCGAGAACAACGGATTGTGCAGTGCTGATCTAAGCCTAAGCATTTTTTGATACAATAGTAAAATAGCTTCACATTTAAATGGTTCTATTCATCTCAAGACCGTTAGTCCTAAGTAGTTCTGATGTTTCTAATACTTACGTTTATATAAGATCTCGAGCCTGCCATCTAGGAGGCATATTTTTATATATTTAGTTGGATATAGGTAAAGACTAGCCATCATGTGAGGTAACTGGATACTAACAGGGTTTTATTTATTATTTTTAATACTGGGATTTAAAATAAACCACTGATTCTGAGCTTCAAGTCCAGAAAATGAACGACTAGCCACATTGGATATGCCACAGAAGAATTACAGTAATTAGAGAGTTGGTTGTGCAGTTGTTTATTCACCAGCTCTGTGTTGTTGATGCGACATTACGTCCTACACGCGAGAGCTCGTGTCGAGAACTACATTAAAGAAAGGATGATTCAAACCTGATCTCGGGTACAATAACGGACAAACATGATCTTGTTTTCTGGTTACAGAGCCAAATTATATCCTTTTTACCGTGATATAATAGCCACAGACTTTCAAGCCATTGAAGAGGGGAAAAATTAACCCCCAAAGGTTAATCAACATGAAGTTTTGGCATTTTAAGACTTGTATCATGTCTTATTATTATTTTATTTTTTTACCAGAAATGTATAGTTTCACTCTTTGTCTGTTAATAGTAATTTTAAGTAAAAAAAAAAGAAACAACAAAACAAAACTCTGCTATAAATAAGTAAGAGAGATCTTTTCCGGTTGGACATGCTAGGTAGGTTATTACGACGGGGAACAGGTCGTGAAATATAGTTCAGCTCACAGTTTCCTTTGAGTAAACACAATGTGTTAGAACTGAACATGTCCTGTTACACCATAATTCCTTCTTGAAATATACTACAAATTCATAAATATATCTAATGCGTATACTGTAAATAGCCTATACTGGGCATCACATCATCTTTTATTTAAAGTAAATACAAAAAAAAACACTGTTTTTAATTGCAACGATTCAAAACAAATAAAAGAGACGCTTCCACTTTAAGAGATGAAAATGCGCTGATAATCCTTTGGAGCTTCTTGCTAGGTTGATTCGTAGCAGTACTTGTGGTATTGAGCCCTCGGGAGATTTGAGACATTGTTTGAAAATCCAGTGACCTGGAGACCTGAGTGTCTTGTTCAGGTACAGAATCTCTAATGTGGTAAAATCCCTGGGAGGACCCACAGTAAGGTCCTTTTTTTTCTTCTTTAAAACAAACTCCACGTAATGAAAAAGGAACCCAAACAGAAGAAGAGTAAGGGAGAATTCGAGTGGGATCACAGAGATTTAGGATTCTGGACATTGCTCTGAGACGCTCTTGAGGAGGTTTTTGTAGACAGGGGAGTTCATGAAGCGTGGGTACGAGTCTCTTTGCATTAATGTGTAAATCTGGAGCTGGGCATCGTCAAACGTGTGAGATGTGGGCTCCAGCATGTTCTTGTTTATTACCTCCCGAACGCGTGAATCCAGGCTCACCTGGTAGAGGAACAAAATCTTTTAGTGTTATTGAAGGTGTTATATGAAAAAAAAAATTCCTGTTATAGGAAATTTCATCTCAAATATTACATTTACATTTTTATTCATTTAGCGGACGCGTTTATCCAAATCGACTTACAGATGAGACACACTCACACACCAATGGTAGCAGAGCTGCATGCAAGGTGCTAGCTTGCCATCGGGGGCAACTTAGGGTTCAGTGTCTTGCCCAAGGACACTTCGGCATGGGATCACCCGGGCCGGGATTCCAACCACCAACCCTACGATTAGTGGACAACCCGCTCTACCCACTGAGCCACAGCCGCCCTAATATTAAGATAAAGTATAAGCGCTGAACAGTTTTTTTTTTTTTTTCTTTCATTTTACCTTTTGTCACACACACCTGACCTTGAACTGGGCATCTTGGAGCACAGTAACTCACGGGAATCCAAATTATCCAAAATTGAGACAGTTGAGGGTTGAGGATCACAGACATGGCAGCTTAGTGGTCACAACCATTCCAAATGCTAGCCCAAAGCTCAATAGCCCAAAGCCTTAACCACTGAGCCACCACATCCATCATAATTCAACTCTGTAAGCACAACCAATAGCTCAAGAATGCTTCAGTTGTAGCTCAGACTGCTCTAGCCTATTTCACCACACTCGGTAGACCTATGTTTAGGTGGCAGGTGGATTGGTATTGGTATTAAAAAATGTATAAAGACATTCAGTAAGTATGTTCTACACTTGATTTTTGTGACAGAAGACTTTAATGTGATCGCTGCATTAATCAAATACACTATATGGCGAAGTATGTGGACACCTGACCATCACAGCACACCCCTGTGTGCTCTTTCATAATCCATGGAGTTGGTCCCTGTTTGCTGAAATAATAGCCTCCAGTCTTCTGGGAAGACTTTCCACTAGATTCTGGAGCACGGCTGTGAGATTCGGGCACATTCGTCCACATTAGGTACTGACGTCGGGCGAGACGGCCTGGTGCATGGTCGGCACTCCCGTTCTTCCCAAAGGTGTTTAATGGCGTCGAGGTCGGATCAACCTTGGTGAAAAGTGAAAGCTTAATGCTTCAGCATAGGAAACATTCTAGAGGATTGTGTGCTTACAACTTTGTGGCAACGGTTTGAGGAAAGCCGACATACGAGTGTGATGGTCAGGTGTCCACATACTTTTGCCCCCCCCTCCCCAAAAAAAAGGTATAAACAGAGGTGCACAGCCAAGAACACTAGCAAGGAGAACATCACTGTGTACTAACTTACCTAGCTTCCACCAGCTTGATTTCTGCATCAGCTACATAACCAGGGTTTCCTAGCACATCTCAAAACAGCCACAGTCATATCTTTGCTCACTGTAAGGGTATCTGTGATCTGTGAGCATTTGATAGTCCTGACGACAAAAAAAAAAGAGTGGTGGGAAGCTCCTGAACAACCTTCACGCTCTCTCCGATGCCAGTGGCTGAACTGAGACCACCCTCTGTGCAATCTATTGTAAAGCCCTGTGTGAACGGGTACCGGCTTCGCAATCTTAAAAATGTGAAATAATCTTCTTCATAAATGCACCTAAGTCCCCATATACCACAAAGTGGGGGCAGTGCAGCTAGTGTTTACCACTCTCCTAACTGAGCAGCTCAAACATCACAGTAAACACTGACTGAACTGCTACTGCAACAATCAGGAACAAGTCCATGACTCATACCCTAATGTCAGCAGGGAGATACACCCCAGCAGTCTCTGGAGTACTGTTTGAGCTAGGGTTAACGCTTTGCTACAAAACAGTTTCTACTGTCGGGTGACCATTTGCTGCATTGACATTTCCATTTGTTTAATTATATATTTATTTATATTTTATTTATTTATTTATATTTTATTCCTCTTAGGCTTAGTGGTTAGCACATCCGCCTCACACCTCCAGGGTCCGGGGTTCGAGTCCTGCCAGGGCCATGTGTGTGCGGAGTTTGCATGTTCTCCCCGTGTGTCAGGGTTTCCTCCGGCTACTCCGGTTTCCTCCCCCAGTCGTAACACATGCATGTTAGGCTGATTGGCGTGATTAAAGTGTCCGTAGTGAATGAATGTGTGTGTGAGTGTGTATGTGATTGTGCCCAGTGATGGACTGGCACCCTGTCCAGGGTGTACCCCACCTTGTGCCCGATGCCTCCTGGGATAGGCTCCAGGTTCCCCCGTGACCCTGATAAAGGTGTAAGCGGTTGAAGATGGATGGATGGAAGGATATTCCACTTAGACAGCAGGGGATTTAATGTGGATAACTTGGCAACATAACCTAATATCGGCATATACTGTATTTCTTCAAGTCACACATAAGGTAGTATTATGACAACACAACTGGTATTAGACAATTACCACATGCATTAAATAGGAAACTGTCATTCCTACCTGTTACAATGACCTACAGGAGGTGTACAGCAAGTACAATGTTATTTGTTTACCCTCTCATTGTCCAGGAAATTGCAGCATTGATCTGCTGGCTAGCATTAACCCGTCTCCTAGTCATATTTAAACACTCTCTGCTACTACGAGTGGAGTATATTTATCAGGGCTCTTTGTTTCACTCCCCCTGCTTCTGTTTAAAAGAAGGATCACAGACTCTGTCTATGCATAGATTATCCAAAAGGGACATCCTGCGTAGATTATATTGACACTCACAATTGAGACAGGAATAAAATCCATAATTATGAGTGAGTTCTTATATTTCTCACAACTGCGATCCTCTGGCAGTGCTTGGATTTCAACGTACAAACTTCAAAAGGACCTCAAGAGCTCAGCAAGGTGACTGCTAAGCAAGCACGAAAACTACCGACGCACGGGAGGACAACTCATGAATTCGTTAGCTAGCCCACCAGGCAAGTTTGGATACTCTAATGTGATTGGCTGGTCCCGTGTTTTTGTTGATCAGAAATCTGACTGACTAGGTGAAAAATAACCTAGGAGATGGCATACTCTAATAACAACTCATCAACACAGACTAAGGACAACTAACTTAATTCCCTGGGAGAGGGCATTTCGGCCATCTCATTTCCCTCTTCTTTTATTACTGCATCATCTTTGTGCCCTTGACAAAAAAAAACAAAACGTCAGCAAGTCGCTGACTTCCAGCAAGTCGCTGACGTTGCTGTCATCGCACGCATTATACACCTGACTTGCATGCTCTGTGCACTGCACTTTATTTCGCTCCGATTCACTAGTGTTACCACATACCTCTGTCCTCCTCATTCTGAAAAGATCTTCTGTCACCTGTGCATGCTAAATAACATGTATAGAAAAAATCCTCCATTCAGGGTTTCACAAGCATGCAGTGTATTTACAGGTGTGTTGCACATTACATTTCAACATGCATATGTCATACCACGGATTTCTGCTCGGGTATTTCCCGATGTATCTCATCTGTTCTGTGTCATTCCCATCGATTACGCTGTATATTTAAACCCCTCGTGTGTCCCCCGTACCAAGCCTTTGAGCGTTGTTCCTAGTTCCTAGTTCCTAGTTGATGCTGTTTACGCTAATTGCCGATCGCCTGACCTCTTGCCTGTTTTTCTCCACGATTACGCCCTACGATTTGGATTTGTCTCTTCAATTAAAAGCTTTAACTACACTTGCAGTTGAATATCCGTCTCCAACCCCGTTACGTGACACAAACATAGTGAAAACCTTTGCTTTGTGAAAGTCATTACGGAATAGGATTATTTTTTTTTTTCCTTTTCTCTGCTTATTGAACCTAATTGTCCTCCAGGCAACTACAAATAAAATAGTCTGGACACGGAATAGACTAATAGTCCGGAATTATGAAATTTGCTCGTCGTGAGTGCCAAGTGATGTATCCACATCTGTACGGCCTTAATGCTGCGAGAGTTAAATCTCATTAGTCTATCCATTTAGTCCATATGGCCATCAAACATCTGCACGATTTAATATAATTCACCAAAACTGATCTTCAGAGTGCAATAAATCTCATTTGTATTTGTGATGGTGGTTAGTAGAAGACTGTGTGTATTACCATTAATGGAACCTACAAATAATGATGCCCTTTAGCCTTGATAATCCCATTCTCTAGGCATTTGATAAACATGTCTTCCACCATTTTGTCATCAAGGCTGTATCATTTACCCAGAAGCTTGACCGACTGTTTGCTTATCAGCCTCTATTATTTGATATGCGTAGAGACCCCAAACACACCATACAGATACAAACAGAAAGATGACATGAAGATGCAATACCATTAAATCACCAGGCCAGTCAATTAGCTCCATCCATATCTCAGTTGCGTATTGTGTTTAAAACTCTTCGCGTATGCCCCCTGGGCGCCTCCCTAAGGAGGTATTCCAGGCACATCCAACTGGGAGGAGACCTCGGGGAAGACCCAGGACTAGGTGGAAAGACTATATTTCCACACTGACCTGGGAACGCCTCGGGATCCCCCAGTCAGAGCGGGTTAATGTTGCTCAGGAAAAGGAAGTTTGGGGTTCCTTGCTGGAGCTGCTACCCCCGCGACCCGATTACGGATAAGCGGTTGAGGATGGATGGATGGATGGACTCTTCGCGTATGCAATTACAAGTAAAAAAACATAGTGAGTTCTAGTGTTAATAGTTCCTGTGTACGGCACGATTAGCTTTTTACGTTGAAACCTTTTCGTCATGGCGGAAATGTAGAGATGGTGGTGGCAGAAAGGATGTTAGACAATACACATTTACGCACTCACGCAAAAGCACGCACCTCTTTGGGTGAGAGGATGGAAATGTAGTCCTCATATATGAGGCGTGCCTTCTCCTTGATGACGCTCTTATTGGTCTCCTTGCTGAACTCGTCACAGGCTAGCCAGAAGAGCATGTTCTCCTCGCTGAACTCGGTGCGCAGAAATTGCCGGAAGGCGCAACGTCCAGCAGGACAACGCATCAACTTGTCAAACGATTGCCCCCATGAGCACACTTCATCCAGAGTAGGCTTTGGACTGCCAAATTAAAACAGCGGGTTTGTTGAAAAGCTTTCACCATGTAACAGCTACAGCACATGCAGCATTAACATCATATTTTATTTGATCTCTGACGACAAACGTGTCAACACAGTTGTCTTTCCAGTTGTTCTGCAAAAAAACAACAACTTTGTAGCCTCTCTGTACACAAATATTGTCATTTAATACACTATTTAAAGTCATTTTGTACTACTTAAATATTTTTGACTACTTCAAATTCCGAGATACTGGCGTAATCCCATGTATTCAATATAATAAACATTATTGAGTGCAATATTCCCCTTAGATCCCTTAATTAGAATGTTTTACATCACTCCCACTGATTATACTAAAGGTAATTACATCTTATGGAGGTTTATTTCATTTGAAACATGAATGAACCAACCAACCTCTCCTCGCAGTCACCAGGGTCCTCAGCTTTGATGTCGTGCGAGGCTTTCCGGTTCCTCTCCTCCCTGTCTTCATTCCTAACAGTGAGACTGCAAGGTATTAAGCACATCATGATCCAACAGAGACACCACATACAGGAAACTAGGAAGCCTTGTATCAGCTTTTATTTATATATATATATATATATATATGATGTGTGGTTCCAATTTGTTAATATTATTATTATTGTTAATCTATACTTTATGATGTCTGATCCGTCTTTGCATCCCACTGCTGGATAACTAAGACCATGTGTTCCAAATACTAAACGTTTCCAGTACATCCAGAATTTATTTTGCGTAGCACAGGAGACCTTTTCACGACGTCTCGCTTTACAGCCGAGGCGCAGTGGAGATACGCGTTCTAGTTTAATGCACACACGACCGGTGTGGCTGTAGCTTTCTTTCTAGCAACGAAATCTGACTCGCCTCGTTAATATCTTAGCGATGACTCAAGTTAAATTCTCAATCAGTGTGCAGATGAGGTGTTGGGGTGAAGGAATGAGAAGACTCGTACCATGAGCAGCTACAGCAGCAGCACCAGCAGAAACAGCAGGCATTAGAGGCACGCTCACCCTGACCAGCCTGCTCGGGCTGGGCTGGCACCGTTCCCGTCGTTGTGCCTCCCGCCACCAGCTCCTGCTGCCCCGACATCTGCCTCTTTCGCATCTCCATCCTCTCTGATCCCATGGGCTGCAGGAGACACCAGACCACTGAGACACACAGCCAACATAGCATACACTCACCACCGCTACAGTCTTATCTAATTAACAAATGAAACCGGTGGCTCGTTATGTAATAATGAGGACATGGCAGGTGGAGGAGGTTTTTGATCATCTGGCATTTTCAGGTTCTTCTTACATTGTCAAATCTTCTGGCATTTTCAGGTTCTTTTAAGCGTTGCATTTATTTAAAATACATTTGTTTAAAAAAAAAAAAAAAAAAAAACATCTCAAGGATGGCGAAGATTCAAACGATTCTTTTTTACATGCCCTTTATTACTTTGCATGCCCTTTATTACTTTGCATGCCCTTTGCAGAAGAATGACCCGATCAATACAAATGAATCTTACCCCAGGAATTGACAAACGATGGTGAATCTTTCAGCAGAGGCATGTTTCAACTAGACCATAAATAAAGCTGTTCTAACATGTCTTACGCCACACTCCCCCACAAGCTGCAAGTGATATCTCCTCTGTTTCTGCAAAAGGAAGAAGGAGCACCTCCTATTTGATGCGTGTGATGGTCTCCATTATCAAAAGCGATATCCTCTGGCATATAACTAAGGCAAAATAAAAAAACCATCAAGAGTGAATTCAGTATTATGTCTTTCTTTCAATTCTTAATCAAGGACATCACAAACGGTAAAGCATTTAAAAATAAAAACCCTGCAGGATCACCTTTAACTGCGTCTGATTGTTTGTTTAATTGATTTAATTAGGTTACACCTGATCATTTCTGATGTGTTCTCTGCCAGCTTTAACGAAGGGACACCTGACAGAAATGTACCCTCATACCAATTCAATCTGTTTCTGGACTGATGAAAGATCTCTGCAATGATTTGTTTGGAACTTTTCTGATTCTGCAGACTTCCTTTCTTTCCCAAGAAACCATTTGTGTAAATGTTTTTGTTTGTTTGGTTTTTTTTTTTGCATGGTAACATACTACCTGAAACTTTTGGAAACGTTTCCCAGCGAGTAATTAACTGATACGCTTCTGCACAGTGCTGAAATCACTATAACACATCCATCCATCCATCCATCCATCCATCCATCCATCTTCAACCGCTTACTCCTTTTCAGGGTCACGGGGGAACCTGGAGCCTATCCCAGGGAGCATCGGGCACAAGGCGGGGTACACCCTGGACAGGGTGCCAGTCCATCGCAGGGCACAATCACACACACATTCATACACTACGGACACTTTAGACACGCCAATCAGTCTACCATGCATGTGTTTGGACTGGGGGAGGAAACCGGAGTACCCGGAGGAAACCCCCGACACACGGGGAGAACATGCAAACTCCACACACACATGGCCCTGGCGGGCTCGAACTCCGGACTCGAACCCCGGACTCTGGAGGTGTGATGCGGACGTGCTAACCACTAAGCCACCGTGCGCCCCAATATAACACATTCAAGATTAACATCATGAAGACACAGAGGCAATGCCACAGCACTACTCCCAAATGGGATAGTATCCTATCTTTTGTGTTTCCTTTAACCTCCATGTCAAGCAGTGTTCATATTAAAGAGTACATACGTGTCCTGTCCTGGACGGTCTCTGTAACCCGAAGCGTAATTAACGAACGACGTACGAATTCACTCGTTCACTTGCTTATTTATCAAAGACTCGTTTCATTCTTTCAACACACCTGACCAGTTCTTGCATTGTTCCGTTTTACCGACACGTTTCCCACGTTTTTTTTTTTTTTTTTTTTAAAAGATCCTGATTTAAAAATCGAATCGATTCAGCCATTCTTCTCACACCTCGCTCGCCTTTCTCACACATACAGCTATCAATTCTCCACGCTCGATTTATAACTGCAGTGACTGCTGATTTAACAGCCAGGATTTCGCTATGTGCTTTGCCATCCAAGGACTTACAGATGCTGCTTTCATGAGACATAAATAATCAGAACAGGATCAGTGCTCAAAAAGAAATGCAATCCAAAGCAAATATGTTCTTTATTCGCTCAGCAACATCACCGAGGGAATCATAATAGCTCAAATTCTCAGTGGTGAT
>JAFFST010006150.1:22357-52004 GCA_022414735.1 Noturus placidus
TTCTTTCTAGCGCTCATTCTTTTGCTCTTTATTTCTTTCTTTCTCATATTTACTCTCGCTCCTCATCTTTCCTTTTTCTGTCTTTTCTCCGCTTGCTTTCTTTCTTTTCTTGCACTTTACTTGTCTTATCCCCTCTTCCCGTCTCTTCATGTCTTCATGTCTCTGAACGGCTGCTGCAGGATGTCGTCTCCGTCCTGTGTATCGACTTTTCATTTCTACAAAACGAGTTTTGCGTGTCACAGAATGTCATTACTGCCAGATGGGGACGGAGGGATTGAGGGAAGGAGGGAAGAGAAAGAGGCAACCAGGGGTCAAAATGCAATTTTGGGAAATGCATCAGAACAGCGAGGTAACATTAGTGATGAGTTGCGTGCATGCACACGTACACACACACACACACACTCGTATGTAGTAGAAGGGTTGCCAAGATTAGAAGTAGCTTACAGCCTTCATTGCAGTGGCTTGCGTTTCAAAAACTGACGTCTGATGTGTGAGCGGATCAGGAATCGTCCGTCTCTCTCTCTCTCTCTCTTTCTCTCTCTCTATCTATCTATCTATCTATCTATCTATCTATCTATCTATCTATCTATCTATCTATCTATCTATCTATCTATCTATCTATCTCTGTGTGTGTGTGTGTGTGTATCCCAGAGTGACTCATCAGTAGGCAGGTTACGCAATTTCGTATCGTGCCGTAGAACAGTGTGTTTCATCATCCTTTCTCATTAGAGTGAGATGGAACTCGTTGTAGTAACATGCTGTGGCAAACACTCCTACGCCTGTGTGTGTGTGTGTGTGTGTGTGTGTGTATGGTGGAGGTTATGGGGAATTTGCATGCATATGTGCTAGAGAAATGTCAGTGATAGAGGGCATTGGCATTGTGTGTGTGTGTGGGGGGATAAACACATCAGTCATTTGCCGGTTATGACAGCAGCTTTGATTATACATGTCGCTAAACCTCACACACACACACACACACACACACACACACACACACACACACACACACACACACACACACTGATTAATGCGGTTGATTCTGCTTCATCTTTTTCCCTCTTTGCTCTTATTAATGCCTGTTATCAAGTTCAGATAAATAATTTATCTTTTGCAGATCATAAATCTAGTTTTTTTCTGCCTCTGCCTCGGTTTGTGTCCCGAGTGTCGCATCACCACCACTGCCACTCCCGCCGTCACCGCCACCACCACCACGTTTCCTCATGCCTCACGTTTTCATCACTGTTGCGTTTAGGACACGTCCCTCGTTTCTCCTTTCCTTTAAGTTAAGGGACCTCGGAGACTGGACACTCCTTCCATGAATGTTCAACAAGCACATTTCTCCTTACAGAAAACTTCACCATGTCAATAATTTGTCCCTGCGAATGAGCTGTTGCTATGGAAACGATAACGCTTTACAACGTATTTTCTTCCTTTTATTCCTTGTACGTCCTCTCTATTACTTTTTTTTTCCCCGTTTCGTTGGCTTGGGAATTTCATTACGGCTGGGTGGGAAACACAAACAAAAGAAGGGAAAGAACGTTAAAGTCATACGTCCGGTTTGACGTGATTGTCATCTCCACCACTACCCACGAAGACTAAATCCGTACCGATTAACATCCGAGAGTGAGCAGAATCCCTCACTTATCGGTGGTTCTTCTCCACTCGGTGACTGTACGGAATAACCTCCTCTGGCTCGGATACCGTTTCCTTGTTCTGGTGTGAAGACACTCGGAGCTTGATGGTCTTGGAGTGCCTTTGATTGGGAACAAGAGTCAATCTTCCTTATCAAATAAATCACCCGAACTCCAGGTTTCCATTCGACCGGAGCTGATTGTGTGGCTGATTTTTCTAAACGTGCTCAAGTGGGTGTAAAATGCATCACTTTAGGGAAACAACATCCAGCGCAACTCCCACGTTTGTCCCTTCTGATTACAAATCAATGGCTTTTTCATACAAGCGCTTAGCAGATTAGCATCGCATTATTGAACACTTTCTGTGTTTGTGTAAAGTTTACCGGGTGCCTTTGGGCCTCTTTCAGAGCAGCATTGCTCAAGACGGAGCAATTCCGCCTCGCCCGCAGCTTCAGCATCGACATGCCACTTGCGTTATCATATGAGAATCACGCAAGTGCTGACGTTTGAGACCTCGACTGCTAACAAGCAAGTGCAATTACATAAAGAGGGGTTCATTTCAACCGGTTCTGAAATGCGAATAAATCAACCAATCCAATCTAGGAAACATGGCCCAGACCCATGAGACGTCCTCTGAGCATCCATGCACATGATGGTTAATACTGTAACACAATCTAAAAAACCCACAAAAAACGTCAAATACAGTCCAGAATCCAAACACAGAAATGCATGAAATCGAGAAAACAGTCCACAGGAAGAATGAATGACTGGAAATAATGCTGAACAACTCACTCAACACCGAAAGATTGGGAAGACTTCGCGAGAAAGCCATGTGCTTACGTATATAGTGAAATAATTAGGTTATATGTGGGAACAGAGAAGAAAAAGAGCCATAGTATTATAAGGAATGGCGCGCCTGAATTTATTCTTATAGGCTCTTTAATAGATTTGTTGTATACTGATTCAGTTACCCCACCTCAAAGCCTTGGCTTGGTACACCAATATTATAACAAAATATTAATAATAATAATACTATTACTATTATATAGGACCTTTCTTTCTCTGCGCTTTGCTCTGTCTATAATACTTCATTACTCTATAGGATTTTATTGCTTTTTCAACACACTATAAGCTTTGTTTATGGTTTTTGTAGCAAACCCTCGGAGGCAGTGATGGTTTATCCTCGTCTTTATGATGTTCTTTTACAGGGTCAACTTCGATTCTTTTGATGGTTTGTGTTACTGGATTTTAATACATTCCTTAGACCTTAGTCTTGAGAGAAAGTCTACAGGATAGAGATGTAGAATTTCCACGTCTACGCTCATAACAAGGGTTTTGTTTGCTAACGTCCAACTGTCCAATCACTGTGAGTCTCGTAAAAGTGGGAATTTACATATTAAAAATGCCTGTGATTTCTACAAGGTTCAGAAATCCAATAAGGATGGATGCGAGTACATGTCAAACTTACATGTCCAGTTACTTACAAACTGCCAGGTATAATCATCAATTTATTCACTTAAGCAGAAAAATCAAACCCCGCTTAGCTTTGTTTAATTAGCATAAGCGTTTGCATATGGTAATTAAGTAAGCGTATGGTCACATACGGTAATCCATGGGTCTTCCCTGAGGCGATGTCATCTTCAGTATAGATGTCCCCTCTTTTGTTACATGGGAATGCGGATTAAGCAAGCAAAAGACAAGCACTTTCCTATGGCACTCTCCTACCTCGCTGTATCGGAACGATCAAAATTAGTCTCGCGTTATCTTCTGATTTTCCGCTTTAATCCTTCCCTGGCTTTCGTAATTGGGGTCGATTCGGTTTGTGTTAACAAATTTGGGCTTCTGATGTTTAATGATTTCCCGCAATATTACAAAATAAAACGGGTAAAACATTCATGAATGAGGTTTCACGTGCCTCACACATTAGGAAGCACGTGCCAGCCTTCGCCCTCACAGAGCTGTGGTATGTGGAGCCACTAATAAAAGGTGACGCAACACTTTGGATGTGTAATCGGTCTTAAAAATAGCCGCCCCCACCCCGCGAACGTTTCCTTCCAGATAGAGAAGGGTACATATCTTGTTTTCGACCCATGATTCTCAGCTAAGAATAAGAACGGTATCAATTCCAGTTAGCGTAATCTACAACATGGTTATGCTAACCGACAATTTGGATTGTATCGCTGTTAGCATTGAATGTTCTGCCACACGTTTAGCATTAAAAAGGACAGAACGGCAGGGTAGTGTTGAGGCAATACTTCGGTTTATGAAGAGTGACAGACTACTTTGGATCTTTAAGTGGTGACCACGAAATTGATGCTGACGTGTAATTTGAGACGGAGAGACCAAAACAAGTGGAATAAACCACCATGCTGGGCAGGAGTAGAGGTGAGGTACAGAGGAAAAGAGACACACACACACACACACACACACAATAAACTAGATATTTCTTTCTTCTTCCCCAAGGTCAGTTTAGGGTGTTATAGATATGATAGATAGCACAGAATGAATAATAGAGCCGGTGAAGCTAAGTATAAAAGGCGTCTGTGTGTGTGGGTGTGTGTGTGTTTGTGTGAGTGTGTGTGTGAGTGTGTGTGTGTGAGTGTGTGTGAGAGTGTGTGTGAGTGTCCCAGAGAAGCCCTCACGCTGTTTTATCACTGAGTCACTCTCCGAGTCCATACTGAAGCACCGCTGTTCTCAAATCTCTGTATATCCGCCCGCAGCATGAAACAAACACAAGGTCAAATGGACGCTTTCCTTTTCTCTCTCTCACTATAATATCTCTTCTGGGTGAGCGAGCTCTCCGACTCTTCTCCACTGTCGTTTCTCACCGTTTACAGCCGGGTAATTCCACCATACTGTCATTCTGGTTCAAATCCTACCACTGCACTGTTCTCCCTGTGCTTCGGGGGTTTCCTCCGGGAACTCCGGTTTCCTCCAACAGTCCAAAGACACACATTGTGGGCTGATTGGCATTTCCAAATTGTGGACAATGTTTGTGTGTGATTGTGCCCTGTGACGGGCTGGCACCACATCCAGGGTGTTCCTCGCCTGGTTCCCCGAGTTCCCTCGGCTAGGCTCCAGGCTCCCCCATGACTCTGTGTAGGATAAGCAGTAAGGAAAATGGATTGATGGATGGATGAATCAACCCATGGGTGCTGATCAGAAGCTTGTGGGTACCTCTAAGCTGCCACCGTTAGGCTCTTCAGCTCCTGCTCCTTCAAAACCCAGCACAGGTTATGAGAAGAATTGCACTGTACGGAACATTAGTTGTATTATAACCAAATACATACTTCATTGGCAAGTTTCCATGAGTCCTTGGTTGTTTTCATGGGTCAAGCTTTCACTGGGGGCCCCAAATGTTTCTCAACACCCCTGGTGTTGTCTACAGGTCATGTGACCACAAGTGATGCCTCAATAGTCACCATGCTTTATTTTAATTCGTTCACCCTTATACGTCCTCATTTTCAATTTTCAAGTTGATGACCTGGCCTTTGATGACCAGTCGAGAGTCTTGACTATGATTACGAAGGCGTCCATACTCACCCCGCTCTTGCCGAAGCCCCAGCAATGACTCGGACCTCAGAGTCAAGTGCACGCGGAGGTTATTTGGCATGTTTGTCTAACCTCGAGCCTGAAGTCTGCCGCCAATGCTTCCGAATCAGACTCGAGTGTCCTTGTGTGATACAGGGCGGAAAAAAGTGGCTCAGCGTCCGTCGAGTGGCTCGGCGCTGAGCGCTTCTCAGAGTCCTGATTGAGCAGGCAAGTGCAAAAGCATAGCAGCTTCGTTCGTCCTTCTGATCCTGGCAGGGAAAAAAAAAAAAAAAAAAAACTCAATTTCCCACGAGTCTCTGCTGCAGGAGATTAGAGGAGTGATGGTCCACTGCGTCCACTATCACATCTTCTGGACAAACACACACACTGTCCAATCCTCCGGTGTTGTGTCTTAAATTGGAGCTAGCGTAGCGGCAAATAGCATACAATCCCATACCGAGCAGACATTTCTCAAGGCACACGCCACACACACACACACACACACACACACACACACACCCAGGACAGAGTCATTTTTTCTGATAATCCCTAACCGGATTTTGTAAAGCGGATGTTCTGATGTCTAACTCCTCAGCAGGAGTCCACTAATAAGAACGCTTTGCTTTTCATCAGATATAAAGAGCGAATTTTCTGAGCAATGTGTAATCGGCCAGGACCAGCACACTCGGTGTTGTGCTCTTTTCCTAACCGTTAAAATCTTTAAAGAATGAAATGTAATACTTTTTATCCATTTACGTTAACATGTAGTGTTGTGAAATGTCTGTGAGACAAGTTACTTTACGTTTATACGGTTAATATACCGCACTATTGGCTAGGATCGGAAGAAAACTAGCTTGCTAGCTCAATGACGTAATCCAGCTTCAATCTGACTAGCATGCTAAGTTTAGCTAGCAGGTTAACCGTGCAAGCGTAGCAACATCTAGAAATCTACGAGATACATAATATCTGTTAGTTATAGACAAAGATGCACGGAACAACCTGAAAACGAACGTTTTGATGTGTTATTTGGTTTTATTTAAGATGGCTTCCGAGCGGACTTGAAGAATGTTTCGTCAGTAAACGTGGATAAGAACCTCCTACTTTCACTCAAAGAGGAACTGTACTTATTGCCCAATCACATTTAGTCGACACAGTTTCAAACAAAACTCTTGCAGAAATGTTAAGAACAGGATTCTGAGGAGTTTTTTTTCGTTTGTTTGTTCTCATGGCGTCGAACCTTTCAGCCTTTTTCCTGACGGAAACCAGCAGATGGTCACGTGGAGAGCCAATCAGATCGCAGCATTCGGCATCCTGAAGCACGTGGTCAGAAAAGTGCACAAAAACATCTGGATGCTCTGTGGTGCGGTGGCGCAGCCGAGGCCGAAACCAGTTAGAAAAGATATGGAGATGGATGCCGTGGGTGTGTCCTCATGAGATCCTGATGGGATTTGTGAGCGGATTTTCTTTCTACGTGTCCACAGGATCGGAAACGGTAGAGGCTCAGTGTCAGAGGTTCGAGGTCCGGAGCGCAGACGGAGACAGAGTTCTGTTCTCTGCAGATGAAAACGAGGTCAGCATCGGCACTGAGAAGCTGAGAGTGACAGGTAACACACACGCACACACGCATGCACGCACGCACGTGCACACACACTTTTTTCTAAATTAAATTTCCATCCTCTCACATCTATCTAGCAGACTAAATACACTTTCTCAGCTTCTTCTTCTTCTTCTTCTTCTTCTTCTTCTTCTTCTTCTCTCTCTACATCTCTCTCAATCTATCCCTTTTTCTATCCTATGTTTCTCACTCTGTGTTTATCTCTTTCTCCTTATCTCCATCTGTCTCTGTCTTTGTTTCTCTTTGTTTATCTCTCAATGTTTATCTCTCTCATTCTCTCTCTCTTTCTGTTTATCTGCCTCTTTCTCCCGTTACACCTCTGTGTATCTAGCAAACCCTGTCTTTCAATCTCTTTGTCTATTACGGTTTATCTCTCTTGCTCTCTCCTTTTCTCTGTTTATCCCTGTCACATCTGTTTTACTTCTCTCTCTCTCTGTCTCTCTCTCTCTCTCTCTCTCTCTCTCTCTCTATCGTTTTATCGAGCAGTATGTGGGAGGTCAAGTGGAAAAGTGAGGTTCAGGGCCGGCAAACTCATCGTCCATTAAACCTGCCGAAAGAACGAGTGTACGTGTGTGTGTGTGTGTGTGTGAGAGAGAGAGAGAGAGAGAGAGAGAATATATAAACTCATTTATGTTCAAACTAGAGAGCAGAACAAATTCCCAGTGTAAAGTGGAAAGAAAGAAAGAACAACAGAACAAAAGGATGTTTTCATAGAGAACTGTAATGTGATGATGTCAGCACTCATCTTTTCTCTCAATCACTCACCTTCCCTTCGGTCTTTGGTATCTGTGCACTCCATTCTCCTTTTCTTATTTTCTCTCTCTTCCTTTTATCACCCATTTCCTCTTATCCCTTTCCTTCCTGCCATGCTGTCTTCTCGTTTTCTCACCCTCCTTCTTCTTCCTTTCTTCATTTCATTGTTCTCTTTCTCTCTCACCCTTCTCATTCTTTATCTCACACGTCCAGCTTTCTCAATGTCTCTCTCTCTCTCTCTCTCTCTCTCTCTCTCTCTCTCTCTCTCTCTCCTGTAGGTAACGAGGGAGTCGTGTTTGCTCATTCAGTTGAGACGCCGCACATTCGAGCCGAACCTTTCCAAGACCTAAAGTGAGTCTCAGCATCTTGAGAGAGATAATATGAGAATTTGTGCGTGCGTGTGTGTGTGTGCGCGCGCGTGCGTGTGCGCGTATTTGATGGCCAGTGTGCTACCTCTGATGCTCAGTTTATTTCACCAGTCTTCATTGACACTCCCATGTACTTAGCATTAAGAGAAAAAGACCACGGCCACATGAGATTCTCTTATTCAGCCAATAGGAGAAAAGCAAAAAAAAGAAGAAAAGAAAGAAAGAGAGACATTTAACACCTTTCAATAAAGAAAGAAAGAAAGAAAGAAAGAAAGAAAGAAAAGAAAGACAAAAACATTTAATACCATTCAATAAAGAAAAGCAAGAAAAAAAGAAAGAAGGAAAGACAGAAGACGGTAAGGGTGAATGAGGATGCGGTGTGTAAAACAGATAAAAGGTGATCAGAGTAAATATTCAGCGCTATTTAGCATAGGTTTGAGGTTACAGTGAGTAACATGGCTGGTGCTGTTAGCGTAGTGGCTGAGTAAAGCCTCATCCTGCTGAGTAACTCAGGTTATGATATAGCTGTTAGCTAGCTAGCTTGTTTTAGCACGCTAGGATGTCAAGTAGCGCTGGTCTTTGTGTGAGCTCTGGAGGTTTTTCAGACTGTTGTGTTTTCCAGAAAGCGAAGTTAGCAGGAACGTAGTGTGTGAATGCTTTAAGTGCTTCTTCCTCTCACGCTTTTTTCTTTCATTCTGATTTGCATCCTTGTACTACGCTAGTTCTCTCTGGCACTTCCTGATTGGATTAATTCACATCTCCACATCCATTCGTGCTTTCATCAGAGCACGGGCTCGCTTTTGCTTTACTGTCGGTTTATTGAAGTGCATTCGTCACCTTTGTGCTTAACACCCCACTGAAGAGGTTCTCACTAATTACGCTAGTTATGAGCTGTTTTTTTTTTTCACTCTGTTTAACTATAACTTTTTTGAAAGATGGTGGTTAAAGTAGGAATGATCTCTCTCTCTCTCTCTCTCTCTCTCTCTCTCTCTCTCTCTCTCTCTCTCTCTAAAAGTGTCACATTATGCAGTTAAAGCCAATGACACACATAATGAACTAATGGAGTCCATTAGCAGCTAATGACGTATGGCTGGGTTTTACAGAGGAAGTTAAATAGCGGCTCGGTTTAAAAATACAGGAACATACGAATCGGTCCACGAGATAAAACTTGCGAAACTTATCAACGTTTTTCAGTTGGATTTTTCTTAATGCGGTCGTTTAATTCAAGCGCATATGCTAATTTTATACTTAAGCGTTAGCGTGCTAACTTCTAAACAAACTGTTTAGCAAAAAGTTTTTTTTTTTAAACCAAATCCAGTCATTTGTGGTCATTTGTGCCAAACCACTAAAGCATGACGACACTCACAGACTTTACATGATCCAAAGTTTTACATACAGTCGAGTGCAAAAGTTTACACACCCCAGGATGAAAAATAATAATAAAGGATTACTACTTGCATAGAGATCACCCCCCCACACACACACACACACTTGCATCACGAAGACGATCTTAAGTGTTTGATGTTTAAACAATGTTTTAGTCGTACATACAGTACAGTTAAGTGAAAAAGTTTGCACACCCTTAGGACGACAATGGGGAAGGGGAAGAAATTAAATTCATTGTATTTGTTTTGTTTGTTAATAAATAAACAAAAAAATAATCCTAATTAAATGCCCTAAAATAAGGTACTTAGGATTTTATAAATGATATTGATCTAGAAAAACAAACAAACAAAAAAATCAACTTGGGGCGGAGCTAATTTCCGCAAATAATATATAAAGGGAAGTTCGAAATGATGAAACAGCAGAATTAGAAATAAGCACGTAAATATGTAAACAAGCAAACAAATCACTCAATAATATATACAGTATTCAAGACATAAGAAATTGTGTAAGAAATGATATACAAACCTATAGAATTAGAACTGTTCTAGAGTTGAACATTACACACTGCACATTTATATTGTGAGAAAGATTGAAACTCAGTGTTAATTTTTTTTTAAATACAGGACAGAGGAGATAAATAACTAGGAAAGGAAGGACTAAATCAATAAATCAATAAATTCTGAAATAAGAGAAAATATATTTAAAATGTAATAGTTAATACTGGTCTAGAAGAACTTTACATTCTGCATGTGTAAGTGTTCAGCACACACTACGTTTGGTTATTTGTTGAGTGCTAATTCATCTTTATGTAGAACAAGATTTGAGAGTGTGTTGAACTTTATTTTACCAGATTTAAATTTATGGATTGTACTCATTGTTTAAACATGGACCTCTGACTGAGCGTTAGACCTCGCGCTTCTTCTCATCCTGACGTCCTTCGAGACGTTTGAGCAAAAGAAGACACGGCTGACTCATGAACCGAACGATAACCCTCACTTTCATCCGGCCTAAACCCTCGACGAATGCCGGAAACGCGGTAATTTAATTCCCCTTCTTCCATATTGAGGATGATTTCATTTAACCTGCTGCTGAAGCCCAAGATCTTTCACCAGAGCACCAGTGAACAGCGGAGTTCAGTTTTACACGGCCACGCTGACGTTCATAAAAAAATTCTCGGATCTCAGAGCCCAGAAGTCCATCAGGATAATAAACGGAGTATGCCGAGAAGTTGCGTCTTTTATCAGAAGAGGCGTGGCCAAAAGCCAGAGTTATTTCAGTCATTTATTAAAGTGAATTATGATGGCAAGTGAAGTTCAGAGATCAGTAACAGTCCTGTCTTTTTTACCACACAGAAAATTTCATGGAAATATAATTAATATGAATACTTTACTGTCTTTTTCTACATACCTGCTTGATAAGGAGCCACGATTTAGGCAAGAAAATGAGATTTGATCTTCCGAGTTCTATGTGAATTAGTTATGACACAATGACAAACCCAAACAATTGGATCCCTTGGACGATTCCACCATCCCATGGTGCATGTGTTCTGACATCTCTTCAGTGCCCTGCTCTACGTGCAGGCAGAAAAACACCCTGTCATACACAACCCCACATTAAATGTGTATAGAAACATCATGAAGAAAAAATAAACCTTGGAAGGAAGCAGCAGAGTTTGTTGGAGCCTCGGGTGAGTGCACATGGCTAGTATTGATATCTCGAAAAAAAAGCAGTTGGGTGTGTCTTTGAGTGGGATGATGGGTGTGTCTGCAATTAGGACAGATGGGCAAGTCTGACTGTTACGGATGGGTGTCTTTGAATAGAACATATGGGCATGTCTTTGGCTGGAAGTGATGGGTGAATCTTTGAGTAGAATATATGGGTGTGTCTGAATGCTACAGATGAACGAGTCTTTGAGTGGAATTTGTGGAGGTGTCTGAGTGCTAGAGATGGGCGTGACTTTGAGTGGAATATGTGGGCGTGTCTGAGTGCTAGAGATGGGCGGGCCTTTGAGTGGAATATATGAGTCTGTCTGAGTGGTACAGATGGGTGGGTCTTTGAGTGGAATATGTGGGCATGTCTGGAATATGTGGGCCCCTATTGGGGCGGCTGTGGCTCAGTCGGTAGAGCCGGTTGTCCACTAATCCACAAACCGTGGGGTTGGCGGTTCGAATCCCGGCCCGGGTGATCCCATGCCGAAGTGTCCTTGGGCAAGACACTGAACCCTAAGTTGCCCCCAATGGCAAGCTAGCACCTTGCATGGCAGCTCTGCTACCATTGGTGTGTGAGTAAGTCACTTGTAAATGTAAAAATGATATTTCTGTAAAGCTGCTTTGAGACAATGTACCATTGTAAAAAGCGCTATACAAATTGATAAATTAAATTAAATTAAATGTCTGAGTGCTAGAGATGGGCATGTCTTTGAGTGGAATATGTGGGCGTGTCTGAGTGCTAGAGATGGGCATGTCTTTGAGTGGAATATGTGGGCGTGTCTGAATGCTAGAGATGGGCATGTTGTTGAGTGGAATATGTGGGCGTGTCTGAGTGCTAGAGATGGGCATGTCTTTGAGTGGATTATGTGGGAGTGTCTGGATGTTGGAGATGGGCATGTCTTTGAGCGGAATATGTGGGCGTGTCTGAGTGCTAGAGATGGGCATGTCTTTGAGTGGATTATGTGGGCGTGTCTGGGTGCTAGAGATGGGCATGTCTTTGAGTGGAATATGTGGGCGTGTCTGAGTGCTAGAGATGGGCATGTCTTTGAGTGGAATGGCTGGAAACTTGAGTGAGGAGTCATCTACTGGGATTCGTTTCTGGTCACAATCATGTATTTGTGGAGAGATATTGTAAAAGAGAGATTTTGGGGAAGGAAAATGACCTTGTGCTGTTTGCTAATGCTGGGTGTAAAACCTTGGATTTAGGATCTTTGGGATTTGAACAGTAGCATGAAACAAAACGCTTTCTGAAACCTGAGCTGTATTCCAAACCCCACAGAACTTCTTCTTTCAGGATATAAAATGGTAAGATGGACTGTGGACGATAGACAGAAAACAACCCATAATTACCCCCCCACACACACACACCAACACTAAGACATGACACTTGCTCGCTCTTCATCGCAGATGTCTCGAGATCTGAGGTGAGAGTCAGGGGTCAGATCCTCTTGATTCAGTTTGATTTGTGAAGGGAATCCAATTAATAGGAGCTAATTAGTAGAAATTTGAATGATGAGCTCTTGAATCGGTGCGATGCAAGCGCGGCCGAGTGGAACTGAAGCAGAACCAACGATGACCCCGACCCGCTTTCAGCAGGGAAACGTTTCAAGTCTCTTCAGAGCGGAACGTGATTGGTTTTGACTGACGGACGACGGGACCACGGTCCGATGATCATCCATCTGCGTTTTGCTGTGCTGTGGGAAGTCAAGACTCGTGATGTGACAGTAGATCACAGACAGAACTGAATTTTATTTTACTTTTATCACTAGAAAATGACAGAATCTTTAAAACATGACTTGTTTTCCTTCCATTTCTTTCTTCAGCATGCATCTTTACTCAACAAACTGTTCTGTGAATAGATCTTAGAGTGATGAGGCCATTTTCCACTTCTCTCCGGTTCTTATTCATCGCTGATTAGCCGACAGAGACATGTCTCGGAAGCCATAATCAGGAAAAATAAAAGTGAGAGCGCCGGCAATTACAGATATTGACCCACCATTAGAAAAATTATAAGTTAAAATGTGACTCAGTGACACGCCAGGAATAGCAGAGGGAGCTCTGAGGAGAAATATGATTCACAAAGGTCACTCCTTTCTCTTGTTTTTACATAACATAATATCTGCTCTGTAAAAAAAACCCTGTAGTGTGCCATAAATATAGTATATTTACTGAACT
The DNA here is from genome assembly GCA_022414735.1 of Noturus placidus. NCBI lineage: Eukaryota > Metazoa > Chordata > Actinopteri > Siluriformes > Ictaluridae > Noturus > Noturus placidus. The sequence goes on from JAFFST010006150.1 coordinate 35,526, forward strand.
AACGACCTGCTATAATGCCTGATTATATGTTATATTGCTTCATCTAAAAATAAAATATAATTGGAGAAGGTGTATGTTATAATACATTACACTAGACTATTAAACACACTTCACTTAAAAGCTCTATATTTTTGTTTGTAGGTGTGTTATAATGCATTCACATATTATAATCTCACTTTTATGTAAGAAAGTCAGAATTTATGAAGATTTGTTATAACGCATTATGATAACTGTAACTATTGAACAAGTAGACATTATAACGCATTATGTATGGTATAAGGCATGTGTGTGAAAACTGTATGTATAATGGCTTATGCATACAGTACCTTCATTACTTGTTATAACGCATGCATTATAGTTTATAGCAATGTTTCTAAATGCATACATAATGCATTTTTATAACACATTATGTCAATATTGAAGAAATTCTGTGAGGGTTTATAAATGCTTGGTTTCAATTAAATTCAATTCAATTTTATTTGTATAACGCTTTTTACAACGGACATTGTCTCAAAGCAGCTTTACAGGAATATAAAACACAGTATACACATGATTTCTTTGGTAATGGTGTGACTTACAATATGTTATGAGCACTGTTTATAATTCAACATGTTCACGGTTCATAATGTATCATAAAATCACTGCTAGGCATTTTCACAGATAATTATAACAATGTGGTTTATAATGCAATATTAATATAGTCATAAGTCATCCATAGACCCATGGCCTTTATAGGAAGTGTTATTGTGTTTAAATTAATACATATTCCTTATGTATGTTGATATTTTGCACAGGGTGTAGTAGTAGGTAGGTTATTTTTTTTAAACCAGTTTATAAATTACGCAACATTTCGATGCTACATTTCATCGAAATTGCATGAATAATGCATCCACTAACAAGGCTAGGTGGAAAGGTGGTAATTTTCGCGGCTTGGGCTTCTGGTTTCCTGGGGAAATCGTGAAAATTGTGCTAGTTTTTTTTTAAATATCGTACTGGTAGGTAAAGAACATAAGTTAGGATATATCCATTGGCTAGCAAGGAATTTTTTAAGGGAAAGTTGATTAAATGTAATTTCTAGCTAACAGCGACTGATATGGTGGCCATGTTGGAGTCAGTTGTTGTTGGAATGGGTTTTACTCAAACACACACACACACACACACACACACACACACACACATACACAGTACAAAAGGACTTCATATTGATGCCGGAGTGACGGCTTTACTCTCTCCAGAGATTAATTACAGATGGACAGAGTGAGACAGAGAGAGAAATTGAGAGATTTGAAAAGGGATTTGTCGACTTTATTACTCAGCGGAATTTGCACAGACGATGGAAATGGATTGGGACCGGTTCAGTATGGGAATGTATCATTACCGGCAATGTCACATTTCCCCATCTCTTCATCACCGACTTACACAAACCGAGCTCTAGACCGTCAACGGCCATAGGGAGGAAAAAAGTTTAGGCACCCCACATTGCCGCCGAGTTTTCACTCATCTCTTTTAAGAGATTTGATAGTCAATGACAGTCTTGTTGAGATTTGTGGACCGTGTCACATGCTCAGGCCTCTGAGGGACGGCGAGTCGTGTTCGATTCTCATTTTCAAAATGTCACGCACTTCATAGTAAAGATTCTGATGATAGCGTCTGTGCGCTCCAATCACAGTCGGGTCGTACGTGCTGAAATTCTTGCGGTTGCACCATCTCGTCAGTTAAATGCCAGCCAGGAAGATATTTACAGAAACCTGAACAAGGACAGGCCATGCTAATATTAACCTGTCTGGACAAGATACCATAACGCATGATGATACGAATGGGTGTTACGCTTACGCTGCTTGTGGGCCGAGGTTTCTTCGGTTCCCCGCCCACAACATTAGTGAGTTAACATTTAAATGGAAGAAAAGCCCATCACCATGGTTTCTGCTTATCTTGTCATATACTGTAGGACATTTTCCTTAAGCTTGTACAGAGACATTATGGAGAAAAATAAAGCTGGAAAAGAAGTAGCAGACATCGCTGGGGAATCTGCTGAGCGTACGTCGCTGTAGTCCACAGTACACAGGATTTCGTGAACGGCAGAACCCTTTATTCAACATTAGGGTCGCGGCTGCAACCACCCCGTCATTGTGTTTTATTCCTTACATATTATGCAAGATTTTTAAAAAAAAGTTTGGAGGCTTTGATTCTTGGCAGTTCAGCTCGGATGTTTCTATGATTCAAAAGATACAAAGATGAACCCTTTGATAACAGTTTCCTGGCTCTGATGTATAGTTTTGGTCTCGTCCATCAGTAACAGCCTCCTGAAACAGACAGACACTCGAGGAATACTGATCCTCTTTTTTATTCCTGTCTTTGTCTTGCACTCGAACAGCTCACCTAGTGTTCCTTAATCTTCATCGTTCCCCCTGGGCATCCCGTTCCTTCTCCTGATCACATCTTCAGCCGCGAAGTTTCTGAACATCACGTCCCGTGTCTTGGGGTCTCTCTGCCAGGCCATGACACTTTACTGCGAATTCATCTAACTCTCTTTTTTTATGTTTTTGTCTACTACATTTTTGCTTTGATTTCTTTTGTAGTACTCCACATTGTTCCGTTCCAGACTTGGAAGTTCAGTAAACTCCACCATCTTGTCTTCTTTCATTTTCCGTTACACACTTCCAACTCGTCTATCTTTCTTTCTTCTGGATTCCGTCTCACCGCTTCACTTCTTTTTCATATTACATCAAGATCCATACGTGCAAGCTTTTCGCCTGAAAAGCAAGGCATTTTTATTTATTTATTTTTTTTGAAAATGTCACATCCTGCCATTTTGCCATCTCTGGTGGCGCGACATAGCTCATCTATCTGCGATACAGTGCCATCCGTCATCTTGAAAGGCTGTAGCTTGGTCTAAAAAGTGTCCAGGGAATAAGCATGCAAAGGTTAGCTGCAGGAATCCCAGTGGTTAATGTTAGCATTGGACCGAGCCAGAAGTCAATATCCAGAACTGTAGGGACAAGAGAAAGGGCGCACGGAGACTTAGTGATAAATCACAATGCACACACAAACATCAACAGCGCTGGGCACCTAGAGACGATGACAAATCAATGGCACCCAATGTGCTGCTCAGATCTCCAAAGAGAAATCTTTCTTTCTGGGATACGCCTGTCATCACAAAACTTTTCTTGTTGAAGCGATTTGGGCAGGAACCCAAAGTGACGACACCAATTGTCTGCAGTTCTGCACTTTTTTTTTTTTAAGTGTACGCTACAACAGGCCCATTCTTAAAGACACTAAATCTGTAAAGTGTACCTGGTTTATCAAGAGTCTTCTGATATGGATGCAATCTGTTGTAAGGTTCTACATAGAACCCTCCCAAAGAAAACCCTTTCAGAGGGTATAAGATCCAGAAATAACCCTTACTTGAAACTCACTAATAAGGAAGCACTCCATTCTAGTTTACGACACAGAACCCTGATGTTTCCTCCAGAGACCATCCTGAAGATATATAAGATCCAGAAGGAACCCTTACTTGAAACCCTCACTGATAGGAATCACTTTGTTCTAGTGTTCCTCCAGAGATACCGTCCAGAGATCCAGAAGGAACCCTTACCTGAAATCCTTGCTGGTAGGAAAGCTACACATAAGCTTTAATGTTTCCTGCAGGAACACCTCACATATAATGTATCCTGTAAATTACCTTAATGATAGAGAAGCCTGAAGGGTTCTAAGAATTATTTTAATCCTGTTTGTGGAAAGCTCAAGAATTAAAAAAAAAAAAAAAAAAAAAAAAAAAAAAAACTGCTATGATGGCAATAAAGAGCAAGAACCATTAAGGGTTCTAAACATATCTAGGAGTTTACTTGTTTTCAAAGCTTGGAGTATAATAATAAATCTCATTTTCCAGAAGCATGACTTTAAGGGATATTCACCTTTTACAGTTAGCGAGACCTGTTTAAATAAAAACAAAACCAGACATTTTTGGATTATACACTGTGAATCTAATCATGTGACTATAATCATGTGACTTCCAGGCTGCAACATGCTGCGAATATGTTTTCCCTGAGTGCTGCTACACTTCTAAAATCACCTGTAATGCCTCATCATCTGTGAACTGGGGAAAATTCGCTTCACATCGCGCTGACACGGAGGGTTTTTATCGTCTCAAAATTGTTACAGCAAGGGAGGAATTGCAACTCTGTCTCATCACACACTGTCCTCAGTTTAGACATGATTAATGTACGAAGTTTGCTACACTGCGTATGTGGCTAAATAATGACCATTTATAACCACCAGTTTAGCATCGCGCACCAAGTCCGCATTGTGGAGTTTTTCAGTATCTATAAAAGACACTCGCTGATGCACTGTTGTGTAAGAAAATTATACAAAAAGCACATGTCAGAACTAATGATAGCTTATCAGTTCACCTGAAGATAGATCCAGAACTAGTGGAAGTTATTTCTCTGGGCTTCTTAAATGTTACTCGAAGTTTCGCTAGATATCTAAATTAAGACATTCTAGGAGGGGAAGTTAAGAATTCTTGGGATTTTCGTCCCATCTTGTTTAGTGGTGCTTGGACCCGATGGTACTGCAGGTAGTGCTGTTGCCTCACAGTATCCGGGTCCCTGGTTGATGTACTCTCCATGTTTGTGTGAATTTCCTCAACTTACCCTCTACCTCCCAAAAACATGCCAGTTGGTAGATTAGCATCATCAAATTACCCCTTGGTATGAAGAACTGTGTGACTGCGAGTGTGCATGATGCCCTGCAATGGACTGGCATCCCATCCAGGGTGTAGTCCTACCAGTTTTCCCAGAATCTACTACCACCAAAACCAGGATAATGTGCCTGAAGATGAATGAATAAATGGTGTTGGACCCCTTCATACAGCTGGAAACTTTCCATTTCCACAAAATACCACAGTCAAGACTGTTCTCCTCAATCGTAATCAAGTCATCCGTTTTATGGACCCGATCAGATAGAAAGATCTCTATATGCCTTCTATACCGCATTCGTTAAAGTGCACTGCTCATTCTTTCCCTAAGTGAAAAGAAAATGTACTTCTATTGTGCAGGTTTTTTGCTCGTCGTGTAAACCAAAAAAAAAAAAAAAAAAAACGTCTGCCTGCGAATCCGTCAAGCGGACAGCTGAAGGTCGAGCGGGATGCTGGTGTTGAATAACGGCGATAAGAACCCACCGAAGCATGCTTATCTATCGCTAAAATGAACCGGTTAGGAGGAGGAGGAGGAGGGGGAGGGGGAGGAGGAGTGCGGGGCCATCTGCGGACCCGAGATATTTATATACTTTTTTTGTGAGCGTCCTGCACTGGAGACCCTGAAACAGAAAATCAATGCTTTGATTGAATCTCTCTGTTGAAAAAGCCTGCGAGGAGAGATTCCACCGAGAGAGAAATTAAGGGGGGAAATGGAGGATCATTAAGTCAATATATTCATTTTTGTCACTGTGTTAATTATCCTGTAAGCTAACACAATGTACTGGACAGTTCTCGGGTCTACTAAGGTCTTCAGGCATTGAAGTGTGTGTGTGTGTGTGTGTGTGTGTGTGTGTGTGTGTGTGTGTGTGTCCCAACATCAACTGGGACAACAGCTGTTGTTTCACTAAATACAATATCAATATCAGTATATTAACATCATGATATGATTTTTTGTGTAGTGTTAGTATTGTCAGGTGAGACAATAATACATTTATCCACTATCCCACCAGGCAAGTAAATGCTCCAGTGTGCTGCCCAGTAACCTGTTTTAGTTGCCTGGAAAGCTCATTTAGTTGGCTGAATAACCTAACAATGTATGGCGAGATAATATGTGCAGTGCAGCATTATCAACTCAACACTTCCACTGCACTGCCTGTGTCATTTTCACCTTATTTTCAAGTTTAGGGGCCGAATGTTTTTTTTTTTTTTTTTTGTGCCATAGATTGAGTTCTGCACCCGAGAGATTAGTTCCAGATTCTAATTGTGACTGAATTGGAGCTACATTTTCTCCTGAATTCCTTTGGGAATACCTGGCTGTTTGCTGCCACACACACACACACACAGCAACCTTAGTTCATTAAAATGCTAAGGAATTCAGAGTGATAATAACGCAGTGTGATAATAGTTAAGGTTAGGGCAAGGGGCGGAGTTAGTGGTCAACAGCCTGCATGGATCTAATTCAGTCCATTTAACAAAATGGACATCTTCCCAAAGCAGCTTTAGAGATCCAGGCATCTTTATATCCTTAGTTAATTTCCAGTAAGGGAGGCGTCGCCTATGTATTTGTCATTCACAGTGAATAAGGCGTGGTCTGTGTTTCTGTCAGTGAAAGAGGCATGTTCTTGATTTGTCTTAATCAAAGAGGGATGGGCTCTAAGTCTCATGTTAGAGGTATGGTTGGTGTGGCTGGCAGTCCCTGTGGAAAGGGTTAAGGTTAGGAGGCGTGTCAGTCTCATTAAAGGTGTGACCGACGTGTCTGTCGGTCTGAGAGAAAGAGGTGTGGCCTTGGCACCTTTGAGTCTTAGTGAATGGAGCATAGCCAGGATGTCTGAGTCTCAGTGACGTGGGCGTGACATCATCATGTCTTGCTTTCAGTAAAGGAGGCGTGGCCTTCCACACTTCAAAACAAACATTAATACCGAATCACAGGAACAAGTTTAAGCGTGAGAAACAAAACAAAGAATTCAAATTTGCGATGTGTAAAGCATGTAAACTGCAGAATATTTACGCTAAACAGACCTATGTGTGTTTATATTATTAAAAACCCAAGCATGACCTGTTTGTCAGAATGCCTTCTTGCAGGCTACAGATTTAAATTTAATTTGGAAGGGGAAGGATTTAGATTTAATCTTACATGTTTGAATGGATTGTTAGGCTTTTATTTTCCCTTTTTATATGTTTTCTGTTTTTTTTTGTTTTGTTTTGTTTTTTGTTTTTTTTTTTGGATGAAGGCACAGTCCATTACTACATTACTATTCATTTGAAAATGCTAAAAAGAAAAAGAAGATTCATGAACCAGTCCTCTACACATGTGTAGTTTAAGCCTACACGCAAATGAAACTCACAACAGTCAATTCTGCAGATATTTCAGATCTGCCCTAGAGTCCGGAGAATAAATAAACAGCTAACTCGGCTCCGGAAGCTCATCATATCTATGGATTCTCATAATACCTTTTCCTCATAATACTTTTTGACCCCATGGGTCGGCATTCATAAAGTTTCCTCGAATTGAAAATCAGAATGTTATTAACCGTGTGACCTGGGAGTGAGGAATCCAACACGGTGCATACAAAAATATCCAGTTATGTTTTTGTTCTTGCCATAGGTTGGAGTCTCCGACGCGGACTCTGACGTTGGAAGCGCCGAAAGGTGTGGAGGTGAATGCAGGAGTGGGGGAGTTCAGAACGTCCTGCAGGAAAGAGCTTACTCTGGAGTCTTCTGAGGGGGAGGTAAGTCATTTATTAGTTTAGGAACCATAGGATACCTCTTTTGCAACTCAGGGGCCGTTTACACGACAACGGCGTTTTGGGGCCTGAAAACGCAAACTGTTGAAAACAGTTCAAATTCAAAGTGAATGCTTTTGAAAATGATGCAATTATCGTCTCTGTGTAAACAGACAAAAACAAGAAATTACCCCTAACTGTAAATGAGTGTGTCATTGGTACCATGTGATGGACTTGCCAAGATGTGTTCCCGACTTTTACCCTTTGTTTCTGGGATAAGATCCAGATCCACCACCACCCTGACCAGGAATAACTAGATACTAAGGGGTGAAGAAATGAATGTGTGCTCCAATGGTGCATTTAGCATTTACCCCCAGGTTGGTAGCTATTGCCAGGGGTTGGCTGGGTGGATATCTGTCCTGTCCAGCTTTTGTGTAGATCAATAGATAGTCGTGTGTTGGATTAGAACACATGTAACTAGCACTTAAAAGATCCTTCAAATCCACATGTTAGTAACTGTTGTTCAGTATCAACTAACTGTATCATCCTAACAAGGGGGCGCTATATACCAGGAATGGTGTGTTTTGTTGTATATTATTATTATTATTATTATTATTATTATTATTATTATTATTATTCTCATGGGAAGGAACTGGAGCGATCAGGCTAAAAATGAGCTGTACTAAGATACAGGATTCAGTTGGCCATGTAGGTGGTGTGAATTTGCTCAAGAATTCACTGGGTGAGGAAGATTGCATAATCCTGAATCTCTTTGTTTTTTTTTTTTTCAAGTGATGCGGGTCAACTGTTTATATTCGTCAACAGTCAGGCAGTTAATACACTCCAGGGGCTCTCCAGAACTAAATAATGTGATAATGTATGAGGATTCCCATTTGAACAAATGCTCAAGAGGGGCCTTGGGTTTGAAGATCTATAGCTAGCTACATAAGTAGAAAGATCTTGTATCCTGCAAGGTTGAAAAGATGTTTTTTCCCTCGAACATTTTAGTATAAATTCTCATGCTAATCAGGAATTCTAAAATAATTGCTAATAGTTTCTTGTACTAAAGTTCTGCTCACACTGGTTGGGAAAGATGGTGTCTGCTAGGCCAGAGATGCAGAGAGTTAGCACTCCCATGAAACTCTACGGCAATCGAAAATGTGATAATCAATGAAGATTCCCAATGGACTGAGTGTGCTAATGAAGAACACGTGTAGCTAGTGACTTCATTGGAAAAAACATCCGCCAACCCTGTAGCTACGGTGCAGGAATGACTCACCAAATTGGCTTAAAAAGACACGTACATCTTCATCAACGACAGTTTGATCTGTACTTGTTTACGGGCTCAGGAAGAAAAGCGCTCACACTTAGCATTCAGCTAAGCTTCTAGGGGATGCAGAGACAAGCAGCTTGAGCTTATCATGCATCAAAGGTGGTTAGTTTGCAGTGTTATGACAGCTAGTTTACAAGGTCATACATAAAATTACAAACCATATCAGTACGAGTCAGACCTGTCAGTCTTTCTGTCTCTTTGTGTGTGTTCTGCTGCCGCTGTACATCAAAGCTGTCAAGCTCCAGGACTCGTGAGATGCAGCCATGCATACTGTAGCATGTTCTCCACTTTACTGCATTTGATTCAGCTAATGAAGGGAGCAAGGATTAGGAGAGGAACAGATTAAAGGCCGCATGTTACTCATAATGAAGCACAGATTCCGCAGGTGGTTGTTGGTATATAGCGTCATGCTAAGCTGTCCTTGTTTGCATCCTGGCAGGAACATTTGTATCCAACAATTTCTCAAAATATCGTAAACATGTTTAGACTATTCTCCAGTCTCAAAGTGCAATATTCTCATATTTCCTCTCAGAGCTGCTGTTACAGACAGACAGACAGATAGACAGATAGACAGATAGATAGATAGATAGATAGATAGATAGATAGACCCTCTTGCTGAGCCTAAATGAGTGTCGCCATCTTGGAATTGTTCTCTTTGCTTTGCCTTCGCTTGCTTTAGTAACTGCCCAGGCTATTTAATTAACTTCCAGCAGCCCGAGCAATACATCATTCTGTCCTGTCAACTTCCCATAAAAAGGAGCTGTCTCTCTCTCTCTCTCTGTCTCTCTCTCTCTCTCTCTCTCTCTCTCTCTCTCTTCACCGCGAAGATAGCAGGCGTTCCTTTAGACCTGCACAATGCCGGGGAGAACTACATGCGGTGATATGATAGAGAAGTCATCAGCGGCGAGGCTCAGTGAAAGCGCTTTTGAAACGTCTGTCCGATCCTCTCACAGGCTGAATTTGTCAAGTCAGTCTCTCTCTCTCTCTCTCTCTCTCTCACTCTCTCTCTCTAGCGTAACCATAGGTGCACTCGATGGCTTATCCAATGTTCTCCCCTCACTCTTTAATTCCCCTTTATTCCCCGCATGAAGGTGGCTGATACATGACAACACGCAAGCCAGCAGCAAAAGTAAACGTGACAGGAAAGATAGATGTTTCTGTCAATTTGGAGGGAGAGAATGAAGTGTGTGAGAAAGTCCAGATGGTGATCTAAATCAGTGCTGTCTCTTTAAAAGGTGACGTTAAAAATCTGTGGGGTTTAGAGGAGGGAAATAAAGCGAGCAACACGTCCTGGAGTGAGCTCCAAGCTGCCCATTACAATCAGGGAATATGGATATGGATGCGATGACGGCCTGTTTAAAAGAGAGCGAGATGCTCTCTAGAGGGGAAGAGATAGACATCAGGTAATGAAGATAAGCCAATAGAAAGTGCAAGAGAGCACAATACAAAACTGGTCAAAAGTTTTCTCTATGGTCATAGATGTGTTAACCATATAGATCTGTTTGTTTATTCGTTAAACTCAACAATCAGAAAGACTTCTAAACCAGAAAAGACTTCTAAACACATGCAATGAAATATTATTAAGGCATACATATTTACATATTACAGGATAAACACAGAACAGGTGCACACGTTAGGATAACAAATCAATGACAGGACAGTAGCAGAGACAGGAGTAGAACCAACACAAAACCACATGGCAAAACATAAGGCCCACAGAGTACAGAGAATATGTTTCTTCTTTTGCGACAGCTGACAGCTGAGGGAATCGTGTTAGTTAACTACCTGCTAGTTATTAAATTAGTTCGCTAAGCATCATATTCCACCATATTCCTCCAGGAAATCATCCCATGTGCGCCTGTGGACGAAAAGTAGCACAGACAGGTTTTCGAACCTTGTGTTAAAAAAAAAAACAAAAACGGAAAAAGGTCTGGTCTTGTTCGGCGTAGCGAGCCCCTGCGTATCCATTTCAAGGACTTAATTATAAGGAAGCTGAGTAATTACAGCTTAGTGCTTAGCTTTTGAATTCTGCTGCTGGAGCGTTGAAGTGTGAGATAAACATGTCTGAATGAGTGAGCAATCTCTGATCCTCTAAAGAAAGCTGTAAAGCGGCGCTGGGTAAAAGCAGTACAGCTGCTGAAAACTTTATTATATTTAAATCCTCTTCTATTAAATTCTGTCTCACGGCAGCATGGAAGGAAGTCCGTGAACTGTTTAACACAGATAAGCAGCAAATTAGCAAGCTAACTAGCAATGCTACACAGAAATGTGTTTTAACAATAGAATTTAGAAACACCAAAGTCTGACATTATGAAATGTTGAAGGATTAACGGACACTTTTGATGACCAGTTGAGTTCTCACACGCGTCCAGAAGCACACCAATGAGGAGGCTTCTTTCCGGACACCCGATAGTGGGTTGTACCGTTACAGATGACCAAGTAGTGCGGTACCTGCTGATAAACTGTTATACTGAATGATATATTTACATATTAATGCAAATAAAAGATCCAATCTGAACCAAAACATTAATTCCACTCAAAATAACAAATCAAAATAGAAACACTTCAAATAACACAAAAAAAAAATTCTCAGTGATATTTTTACTTTAGCGTCTAGAGGCCGCTCTTGAGAATTTATAAATGGATTTTTGATGATAACAGATAGTTCCGGCAAACGTTTACCGATCAATGGGTCGACTTCTAACTGCAGACGGTTTTCCAGAACGTTCTCCATCTTTTTTCAGGCGCATTCTATTGAGACGTGGAGATAAATATCAGCATGCGGCCCACACTCGAGCCTCTTTAGCGCTTCCTCCCTCCCTCCCTCTCTCTCTCTGTGCTCTGTGTTTGATTAACCTCCCCCCCCCCTTTGTGCTAGCGGCGGTATCATGAATCATAAGAGTTCTGAGAAGCCCCAGGCTCGCGGTGGCACCGTGGTGACCTGGAAGCAAGGCACTATGGGAAAGGGCTACCAGTCGAGCTGCGTGCACATGTGCGTTTCTTTGGAAATCTGGGATGACGCGAGGTCGTGTGACTCAGGGGTCCAGGCATTTCAGGAACTTAATGAAGTGTGTAACGCGCACTGACGACTTTGCCCCGTCGCCATCATCGGTATCCCGCGTTTGCGCTATTTTGGGATTCGCAACCCGTCCTTTTATCTCCTCTTATCTTATCAAAAGAAAACACTTTCATCTCTCGTGCCTTCTGTTTACCCGACACTCACTTTTCTCTCCATCACTCAATCTATTTTTTTTCCTGTCTGTCCGCTCTCTAATTGCCTCCACTTCATCTACATGCACACACACACACATTAGAATTGTAAACAGGGTGCTAGTAAGGCATGTCTGCGGCCTTGTGAGAGTGGCAGGCGTTAATGAGTGCAGATTCCTCCGCTGGGAGACTTTAACTCTCCTCATAAACCCACCCAGAAGGCCCCATCTTTCCCTCTTTCAAAATAGAATTTTGTCTTTCCAATAGTCTTTCCATCAAGTACAGAATGGATCCCAAACTAGTGGCAGGGTTTTTATTTTTATTTTTAAAACAACACAGCTATGCTAACTGGCTGTATGATTAGCCAAGAAAGCAAGGGTGATGTTTTACGGGTGTTTTATTGCTTACTAGTGAAAGTGAAAGTTGGAGCGATGGCGTTCCTTACAGTATTTATACGACTGCGAGACTTATCCTTTTCAACAGATTGTCTCCGTGATTTCCAGTGGACTCTGAGACAAATGACAGGAACAGGATGAACGCACAATGGAAAAGAGAATCGGAGAAAAAGAGATGGAGTGACAGATGTGACGTCTCGGGCGTCTGTGCTCAGATTCTGTTTGGACAGATATGCACCATCAACACCACACTCTCCATTATTCATAATAATTAGCTTCTCGTTCTTTGTCTCACTCTCGCCTTGTGTAATATTCCCGTCTCAGTGAGTTATGGTGGAGATCGCATGCTCTGCCGTGTCCTTCAGCGACCCACACACTCTGGAGCGTGGAGTTTGGCGCTGATGAACATAGAAGTGTGGCTTCAGCGTCTTCAGTGTGGCTAAGCAGATAAACCCTGCTCGCAGTCGTCGGCCTATGCACTTGCAGATCAAACGCTGGCGTAGCAAACAGACACGGAATAATGCAGGAAATGTGATCGGCGTGTCAGAGATATCATGAACACACTCAAAACACAGACAACTGCAAAAAAGCACCAAAGTGAACTATAGACACAGTGAGCATAGCTAATTCATGTAGAATATGTTCCTGGATCAAACGCCTTGGCCAGGTGATATCATCAGTATGCATATCTGACTCTTTCCACTCCCAAGACACCTGAAATCCTCTCCATAAACAGGAAGTGACACAATCACATTTCAAGATTCTGAACATTCAGAACCCTTAATGGTTCTTCGGTTGTCTCTCTTGGGGAACCTCTGAAAGGTTCTATGTAGAACTTGTGTATAATTTGTGTGTGTGTGTGTGAAATCTGTTTCAGCTTTTGGTCACCTTATTTTCTGCATTCTTTTTTTTTGGTTTCTTCTAGATCTTTCTCAACGCCAAGTCCATCCGCATGCCCAATCTTCCTCACGGCAGCGTGGACCCGCTGCTCAGCCCGGGCACCAGCTACCCGAAACACACCGTGTACGAGGTGTGTGTGTGTCCGAGCGGCAAGCTCTACCTGTCCCCCGCTGACAGCGCCTCCACCTGCCAGACCACCAACAGTGTGTGTTTATGGAGCTGAGAGCGGCGTGGGGGCTTTGCCCGACACCAGAAAGGCCTTCCTTTTCTTCCTCCGTCCCTCTTTCCTTCCTCATCTTATTCACCCGCCATATTCACGTCAACAACTCCACTGACACGTGTCAGAATACTACCGGATCGGACATTGGTAGAAAACGGAGGATTTGGTGTTACTCGGACGGATGATGTTTTTTTTTAATTTATTGATTATTCATACTTCCTTTAGTTCAGTTTCCTATTTTGAGTTCTTTATCCATTTCCTCAGTTTTTCTTTTGATCATTTGCATTATTTTCCTTTTTTCTTTTCCCTCCCTTCTTCCCTCCTTTCTTCAGGAATTCAGGAATCAGAACAAACTCGGCTCGATCGCAGCCTCATCTTCCCAATCTGTAAAAGGAGCAAAAACACGACTTGGAGCGGTCTCTCTCTCTCTCTCTCTCTCTCTCTCTCTCTCTCTTCATCTCCTCTTTTTTTTTTTGGTATTCCTATTTTTGTACAACCCTCTGACCCAGTGGAGGCTTATGGGAAAATTTGATGAGAAGCCGGACGAGGCTAACGAAAACAAGCACACGCGTGCTTGTGCACTCTCGAGTGGGTGTGTGTGTTTTTTCTAAAGAAGCGATACACAGGTGCCTTTGCTGTTGTCGGAAAAGCACACGTTCACCCGCAAACATCCTCCCGTCACAGCAGAACACACCGGCAAAAAGAGGAACGCTAATTAACGTCTATCTCCGTTTGTCAAACCAGTTCAAACAGGAAAGACGCATCTAATGTAGTCCAATTTCTTTATTTTTTTTTTCTTTGGACTTTTCTCTTTTTTGGGAACAAAGCACAAGATTATGCCATGTATATAAGAAACTCAATAAATAATAATAAAAAGAGAAAGTTTATTTTAAACATTTTGTATCCAACATTTTTGATGATCATTGTTTTTAATCTTCTCAATTTTTGTTCCCCCTCAAAAAAAAAAAAAAAAAAAGAGAAAAAGAAGAAAACCTCACGGTGTATTTGTGTTTTGGATTTTTGCAAAAAACGTACAATTTTTATGCTTTCATCAACAGACCAAAATCCGTTTGTCTGCAATCCCAGGTAAATATTTCCTCTAAACAACAAAAGAAAATTGTACACATTTAATAGAATTTAATACAAATTAAACCTGTGTTTATTTGATTTTGGATTGTATCATGGTTCATATAGTAAAACTGTATGATCTAGTGTACTGTAAAAAAAAAAAAAATAGACAGAAGAAAAGTAAGATTTTTATATAAAAACAATCTGAAAAATGTGCATCTGAATAAATATCAGTTGATTTATTTTTTTTTATTGAAGAGCAATGATTTGTTTGGTGCACTATAAAAAAAATCTTGTTGCTGGCACAGATAAGAATAATATTGAATTCTGACTCAAATGATGAGTTTATTTCCTTTTTAATAATGTTTTATTTTATTAATATGTCAAAATTTCTTTCCAAAATACAGTGTTTTGATGAAAACTTAAAACAAAAACAAAAAAACAACCACGACAAAAAGAAGAAGGATCAGTAAAGCTCTAACCGGAAACATAGAAAATGTTTGTTCTGAAATATTTCAGTGTATTTAGTAATTCTGGTGTTAATTTGGCGCTCCTATGTTCCAATGTTCCTAAGTTAACGCTCCTTCAATAAACCTAAATGATCGGGTTTTGCTGTTAGCGTCTGAAACGGAAAAATTTTCCAGCGACATTCAATGACGTTAAGGAGAAGTCCAGCGTGAAAGTAGTGGAGAAGTTGGAGAAACGCTGGACTCATGGTCCCAGAATACAATGCAGCTATATGATATAGTAAGTGCAGAGAGTAAGTGCAGTGAGGAATTGAGACAGACTAAATGACTAAAGCGCTGTTGCATTGCTCTCTTTAGGTCATTCTAAAACTAAAAATTCTAAATTGTCTTAAATTTGTAACTTGAAATTTTCTGAATTCTGACTATTTAAGAGAACTTGGACTTTCTACTCAGAAATTCGAGAAGGTGTGTGACATCTCAGCAAAAAAAAAAAAAACAAAATACAAGAATTAAGCTTTCATGGAAGCGGACATTTTTTTCTTAAAGAGGTGGCCATTTTTTTCCATTTTGTAGTTTAAACGTGAAGATTGAAAATGACGTAATTCCACGCTTCGGATTGAAGGTGAACCCAGAATAATTCCCACAGCTCTTACTGTCAGTAAGTAGTGGAATGGCATTGTGGGTAATGTAGGTAACATTAACCAAAGTGAAACTGGATGCTGATGAAAGAACTTTCAGCTAAAAGACAAAACAAAAATCATCTAAGAAATTCATCATCAAATAAATCTTGGAGGTTATTAAAGACCACATGGTAAATGTGCACTTATATAGCACTCTTATCCAAAGTGCTTTACACTGTGTCTCATTCACCCATTCACTCACACACCAATGGTAGCAGAGCTGCCATGCAAGTCACTAACTTGCCATCGGGGGCAACTTAGGGTTCAGTGCCTTGCCCAAGGACACTTCGGCATGTGGAGTCATCCGGGCCGGGAATCGAACCACCAACCCTACGATTAGTGGATTAGTGGACAACCCGCTCTACCGAGAGCCGCCCACATGTTCAGTGTTTCGGGGTGGATTTTTTCCTCTTTAAGTCTCGCCCTAAGGTGGCGCTAAATTAGAATAATTATGTATGACATTTTTTAATATTGTTAGTTTAATTGCTAGTAATCTCAGTCTAAATAACAGCAGGCTTTCACTGGAATTCAGAAAAGGTTCAGCAGTACCTCTGGGGGGAAAGACATTATTTAGTGTAAACACACTTCCAAATGCCAGTACTTTGGTTGCAGTTGAGAGATCTTTATTAAAAATAAATAAATTAATAAATAACAATTAAGCAGAAGTCTGGGACGACATTTAGTTTATAGGAAAAAAGAAACCACACCGACCATATAGTTTCTAGAGCTGAGTTATTATTTTTTTTATTCCACTGAAATAAGTCAAATTCACTTCAAACCCATATAT
>JAFFST010006150.1:70304-80304 GCA_022414735.1 Noturus placidus
TATATATATGTGTGTGTGTATATGTATGTATATGTGTGTGTGTGTGTTGTGAAATGTCAATTCAATTTCTGTTTATTTTTTTGCATTCTCTCCATGCTGCGCTCTCAATTTTTAAATAAGAAATCGATTTTTAAAGGTAAAAAGGAATTAATAAGGTGAATAGATGTACAGTAGTGACGATGACTAAATGTAAATGAAACACAACGATGAACAGAAAAGAATGTCCTTGTTGGCTCAAGCTCACTTTGAATAATATTGATCCTGTGATCACTGATGATCAAGATGATTGGTGAAATAAGAAGAACGTAGCCCATTTTCTTTATTTTCGGATCTATTGATTTATATTTCTTAATATAATTTGACATGGGGAACATGGGCTGTTAGATTTTGGCCAAGATTGTATCGGGATCTTATACAACAGCATCCAAACATCCCAGTTCACCATAACACTCTAAAGATGTGCTCCTTTACCTAAGAAAAAATAACTATTCACAAAAGACTTGAGTAAACAAAAATGTTTTTAGCCTGGACTTAAACACTGAGACTGTGTCTGAGTCCCGAACACTAATTGGAAGATTGTTCCATAACTGTGAGGTTTTATAAGAGAAAGATCTTCCCCCTGCTGTAGCCTTCACTATTTTAGGTACAAACAAATATCCTGCATCTTTTGATATAAGCAGGACCCTTTAGTGCTTTATAGGTTAATAATAGTATTTTATAATTAATGCAAGATTTCACTGGGAGCCAATGCAGTGTGGATAAGATCGGGGTGATGTCGTCGTATCTCCTGGTTCTAGTTAGGACTCTAGCAGCTGCATTCTGGACTAACTGGAGTTTGTTTATGCTCCTACTGGAACATCCAGACAGTAAGGCATTACAGTAATCTAGTCTAGACGTGTAAAGCATGAACTAATATTTCTGCATCATGTAGTGAAAATATATTTCTTATCTAAGAAATACTTCTGAGATGAAAGAAGACTATCCTAGTAATATTATCTACATGAGCATCAAATGATAGACTGGAGTCAATAATCACACCAAGGTCTTTTACCGCTGCACATGATGAAACAGAAAATCTATCCAGAGTTACAATGAGATCAGAAAGATTAGTTCTAGCTACACTCGATCCTAATACTCTCTTTTGTTGTTGTTGTTTTTGTCTACTTTTCATGCACTTCTGGCTGTTAAATTCCACATCTTCCTGTTCAATCGTTTTGGCCTAATAACGAACACAATTCACAAGGGACTTCCTTTAGATCTGCTGCTTAAATCAGCTTTTAACTGCAACAAATTCTTCTAATAACTTGCCTCCCAATTCCCACCGGTCTAAATGAAAATAACGGTTCTTTTCCAGGCGAAACGCTTCACCTCCTGCCCATATAAACATCCGGAATCTAGCATCATTCCTTTAATGAGAAAAAGAGAGAGATGCGAGAGCACCAAAAATGAGACGGAGAGTGGATGATGTTGGTAATTAGTATGGGAGGCTAATGAGACAGTATTGGGTGCACTGACTGAATCACTTACTCTCTCTCCTGAACAAGTTCCCCTGAGAAAGCTCACAACAATAACATTTCCTGTGAAGAAGTGCTCGATAACACACATGCATGCACAGGGAACACATACCATTTATACCTCCAATCCCTCCTCAGGGCCTGCAGACGGGAGCGAAGAAGGGGTTTAAATTTATTCACTAGCTAACAGATGAAGAGAGAGAAAGAGCAGCAAGGTGGAAAAGAGTGTGAGACTCCTAGCGACTAACAAAGCATCACAGGAAACCAGACACAGGAAACCAGACTGGTTCCACACCTATGGTTCCTTTAAAATGAAAATAAAATAAAATGAAAAAGGTTTGGAATCCTATCGGCTGCTTTATTCCCTTCAGGTGTCTCCCCCACCCCAAGGCACTGGGTGATGAAAGCTAAGATACGTGGTTTGATCACAGTCACACACCTACACACCCACTGACACACACCAGGTGGACCGGTCTCCGAAACAGGCAGAGTTTTCTCCAGCAAAATCAAAGCTGAGATTTGCACTCATAATTCACCTCCCTCCCTTGTTTTGCTCCGCACAGGAGTCGATGGATTTAATTAGTCGCTGGTGAAAAGTTTGAGTTTAATCACTCTCTGCTGAGAGGGTAAAACTCCCACAGAAAAACTCTCACAGGAGGAACAGGCTCAACCTGGAAGAGCTGAAAACACAAAATCGAGTTCTCAAGCTAAGCGCAAAACAGTGGGCGGAGATTATTCTAATGAATCGCCTATTCTGGTTTATCGAGCGTTCGTAACAATCATCGACTCCCTTTGCGTTTGCTATTTAATGGCTGTGAACGCTTTTATTTTAAATGTGTTTTCATATCAGGAAGAGCTCCGAGGAAAGTGCCTTTTGGAAGTGGAGACCCTTTAATAATCCCAAGAACCCTTAAAGAAACTTGGTGGACTACCTACATGTGAATACCTTGAACCTGTCGGACGTTTAAATGTACAGTAGCTCTTCCTAATAAGTACAGTCTTATAAATAATATGGTTCTTCAAGGGCTCTTTTAAGGGGTTGTTGGATAATTCAGGGTAATTACACCCTTTCCGGGGTGTACACAATCAACACTGTGCGCGATTGATAAATCCAAATGAGCGGCTCGTTCTAAACATGCCACATCAAGCATTTATGAAATAAATGGTTTCATATTCAGGTATTTTTCAGGCCATTTTGCATTCATTTATTTGCTCCCTTTCAGACCCTGGTCCTTTTGTGATTACCACGGTGAAGGATGAACAAGTGCCGCTGGAATTTGTGAAAAAACGGATCATAGATCTGTTCAGATACAGTAAAATGAGTGTTTATAGAAAATAACTAGTGATGACTACCATTGGTGTAGCCTCTAAAGAGCTAACACCTGATATTAGTCTGTAGTCTGTAATCAACCATTTCTGATGAAAAATATCCTGAGGCGGTTTCAAGTTGCAGGAGTAATGGTTGAGCAGATAGGTGTATTAGTGTTAGCAAATAATTTGTGAATAAAGTGTTTGCCATGACTGAACTCCACTGAGGGAACTCCACTGAGAGAACATGCACTACACAGAGTCAGCCATTTTGATTAGTGTTGGCCATATGGTGGTTCATGTGGAGGTCATTGTGGGTTTATTAATTGATGCTTATGGAGCCAGAGAAGATACACATGCACATGTGCAGTGCTGACGGAGTTCGTTCAGATTTGTTTTGCAAGATGGTGTATGATTTTGGCCATTTGCAATTGTGTCTAATCTGCTTTCAAGCACCATCATGAAAGTCCCCATGCATCAGAATCTGGCATCTCTATCACACTCTTGTAGGCCGATTTGTCTTGAGCAGCTCTATCAGACTCTCTGGGCTATACCTGACTTCTGTGGGTCTATCAGATTGTTAGGACTTTATAAGACTGTTACGCCCCTGTCTACGCCAAGGCCACGGTTGTAACAAGACTCTTGTGGGTTTATCAGAGTATTGCAGCTTTCTCTGAATCTTATACCTCTGTCTGACCTTCGTGATTCTTTCATACTCTTTCAGCACTATAGTGGCTTTATCAGATGGTTGGGTTGTATCAGATCCTGGTGAATCTATGTGACAACTTCCAGCTCTATCTGACTTTTTGTCTTTAGCAGATTCTTGTGGTTCTATCAGACTCTTTTGGCTCTACAAGACCTGTGGGTCTTATCAGATACTTGTGGCTCTATTTTAAGCTTGTAGCTCAATCACTTTTGTGTAATAAAGTGTAATAACCCTTACAGACTCTTGTGGCTCTGACTCTAGTGTCTCCATCTGACTCTAATGTCTCTTTGATGCTATCAGACCCTAGCAACTCTTTTGTCTTTGGCTCGATCAGACTTGTGTGGTTTTGTGAGACTCTTGCGGCTCTATCAGAGTCTTGTGGGCTCAATATTGACCACCTAACTTGCCATGCTCTAATAGACTTGCACAATTCTTGAATATTCCTGCACCAAAGTCGGATTCTTCCAGCTGTTTTAACTTCGTCTCCTGTACTCTATAAGCCTCTTGAGTCTCTATCAGTCTCTAGCCTCATCCTCAAATCCTTTCAGTGCTACCATTTTCCTTTAGGGCTCCTAGACACCTACAACCCTTCTCCTTTGCTTGGAAGCAGATGATGTTATCTTTCTGCCGGAGTGCATGAGTATTGATTTGCTGTGGCCTGAAAACTTCAAGTCTGTCGTGGGACATTTTCCCATCTCCACCAGATGTATAGATTTAAGTTTCACTGCCTGACTGATCTAGTACCTGCATTATGAAAGAGTGCTGAGAAACATTGCCTTAGCATGTTAGGTACTACCAACTTTTAACGATTATTTTTTTGATACTTCTTCACTTGTGTTACGCATCCATTATTTATCCTCATGTGGATTTCAGGATGAAACCGATTTGGTTATTCACAGAGAGAGATAATGATACCCTTTGTCTAAACCCTCCAACCTATAAAAGCAGATGTTTTATTCTCCTCTCTCAAAAAGCATACAAATGTAGATGCAGATATGCGCACATATGCAGCAAATTTCCCTCTCTCTTTTATAAAAGGTGTCACTGTTAGACAGCTGAGCCTAAGAGACGGAGTAAAGGTTAAACTCCTTTCAGCTTCTTCGTCTTTGATCTGCGATTTGACTCACTTTTTGAGAAAGAGAGAGAGAGAGGGAGAGAGCAATTGCACTGTCAAGCATATTATGCAGCCATGAGATCAAACCCAGCTGAGCTTCCAGAACTTTCCGTTACCACTGAGATTTGGAGTGACTGACATCCTGCGTAAATGTGAAGAGCAAAAGAGGATGAACGCAAAAGGTCATTTTCCTTAGAGAAACAAACAATGTGCTGTATACAGTGTTTATGTTTTATTGTCTGGCGGCAAAAAAAAAAAAAAAATATCTAAAGCTAAATGATAATGAAAATGTCGGAGAAAAAAAGTGGTGCGTCTGAAAGACAGGAAAACGTGGAGGGTGGGACCACTTTGAGAAAAGGCGGAGTCTATATAAGCACAGATTTCACCAAACTTCACATTACCTTATTTCTTAGACTATGGGTGTACCACTCTATCATTTATGCTAGTTTGTATATTTGTTAGAAGATTATCTGTAGGTTTGATACTCCAGAATTTACAACCCCAATTCCTAAAAAGTTGGGACAGTATTGAAAATGCTAATAAAAACAAAGAGAAGTGATTTGTAAATGTACTTTGACTTGTATTTAAACAAAATAACGTATAAAGATGAGGTATTTGATGTTAAATGTAATCAACTGCATAGTTTTTCCAAAGATAAACGTTTATTTTGAAAATGATTCATGCAAAGCATTCCAAAAAGGTTGGGACAAGGGCGATTTAGGATTAATAGCAATGTGAGAAGTTGAAATAAGAAGGTGATGTGAAACTAATCTAATCATAGTATACACAGTACGGAGCCTCCAAAAAAGGCCGAGACCTTCAAGAGCAAGGATGGGTAGAGTCTCGCCGATCTGTTAAGAGATACGTCAGAGAATAATCCAACACTTTCAGAAGAACATTCACCAAAGACAAATCGGTAGGATTTTGGGCGTTTCACCTTCTACAGTGCACAATATAATTAAAAGATTCAAGGAATCTGGTCAAATCTCACTGTGTAAAGGGCGAGGCCAAAAACCGCTTCTGAATGTGTGTGATCTCCGATCCCTCAGACGTCACTGTCTTAAAAACCCTCATGAGTCTATTATGCAGATCCTGAAATGGGCTCGGGAATACTGCGGTAAACCTTTGTCAAACGACACCATTCGCTGCTGCATCCACAGGCGCAAGTTAAGGCT
This sequence comes from Noturus placidus, assembly GCA_022414735.1. NCBI lineage: Eukaryota > Metazoa > Chordata > Actinopteri > Siluriformes > Ictaluridae > Noturus > Noturus placidus. The sequence continues at coordinate 76,122 of JAFFST010006150.1, forward strand.
TCACTATGCAAAGCAGAAGCCATACATCAACACTGTCCATAAGCTCCACCCACTTCTCTGGGCTCGGTCTCATCTGAGATGGACAGTTGGACAGTTTTCAAAATCGTGTTTTGTGGTCCGAAGAGTCGACATTTCAAATAGTTTATGGACAAAACAATCGTCGTGTTCTCCAGGCTGAAAGATGAAAAGAACCGTCCGAGCTGTTATCAGTGTCAGGTACAAAAGCCAGCGTCTGTCATGGTGTGGGGGCATGTCAGTGCCCATGGTATGGGGTGTGTCGGTACACATTGTATGGCGACCTGTCAGTGCACATGTTATGCGGGCTGTGTCAGTTCACCTGGTATGGGTGCATGTCAGTGCACAGGGTATGTGGGCGTGTCAGTGCAGATGGAATGGAGGCGTGTCAATGCACATGGAATGGAGGCGTGTCAGTGCACATGGAATGGAGGCGTGTCAGTGCACATGGTATGAGGGCGTGTCAGTGCACATGTTATGTGGACCGTGTCAGTGCACCTGGTATGGGGACGTGTCAGTGCACATGGTATGGGAGCGTGTCAGTGCACATATTATGCGGACCGTGTCAGTGCACCTGGTATGGGGACGTGTCAGTGCACCTGGTATGTGGACGTGTCAGTGCACATGAAATGGAGGCGTGTCAGTGCACATGGAATGGAGGTGTGTCAGTGCACAGGGTATGTGGGCGTGTCAGTGCAGATGGAATGGAGGCGTGTCAGTGCACATGGTATGTGGGCGTGTCAGTGCAGATGGAATGGAGGCGTGTCAGTGCAGATGGAATGGAGGCGAGTCAGTGCACATGGAATGGAGGCGTGTCAGTGCACAGGGTATGTGGGCGTGTCAGTGCAGATGGAATGGAGGCGTGTCAATGCACATGGAATGGAGGCGTGTCAGTGCACATGGAATGGAGGCGTGTCAGTGCACATGGTATGGGGGTGTGTCAGTGCACAGGGTATGTGGGCGTGTCAGTGCACATGGTATGGAGGCGTGTCAGTACCCGTGGCATGGGGAACTGACACATCTGTGTGTGCTTACAGTAGTTCCCCAATTTTTTAGTGTGTTTACAGTAGGTATCCTTCTCCAGAAATGATGTTTAGGCTTGTTAATGCTGAAGTTCAGGGAGAGGATAGGACAACGTACAGTACCTTGGTGAGAACGTAGAAAATCCTGTAGAGACCTGACATCATTATCATTGGAGTAATCTGAGCATCACCAGCTGCTTCTAAATGACAAGGTTTCATCGTTAAACATTCCTATTGAATGGTTTCTTAATCAGGCAGGGTGTACGCGGGTTTAAAGTCAGTACGAACAGAATAAAAAATCCTGAATGGTTAACGTGATTTACATAACAAAGCAGAAAGCACGCGGATGATTGATTTTGTTTCTTCAAGTTGATAGAATTTATAGACGTGAGTCTTACAATCAAGAGCCACTTATCATCCGGAAATACAGTAACGCAAGTCTGAAACCATTAAAGCACTGAATAATGGCTAAGAGAAAGCATTATTCAGAGATAATCGTCCTCAGCGTTGTTCAGAGAAGTGCACGTTTGCTTGCAGATGAGGTGAGGAGAAAAGTTTAAGAGCATAGACGAGTTCAGCGCCGATGTTCTGCACTCAGCGAGCTTCTCATCATGCACTGATCAATAATTTACTATAGAGTACTCATCTGTTCTCCCTCAGCTTCCGTCTCCATTTCTCTCTCGCTTACATTCGCTCTAGCTCTGCCTCTTCTCTAATTGCCTTTGCTCCCTACATCTCTCTCTCTCTCTCTCTCTCAAGTTCAATGCAAAATTTACTTAATTGGACTGCTTTTATTTATTGCTTGGCGTCCTAAACAGAATTCTATACGCAAAAGAAAATCACTAAAATAATTTTCAGACTTTATAGATATGACAACCAGGTCAAATTCAGGTAAATATTCAGATATTCTAACCACTGCTCACCATCTCTCTCTCTCACTCTCTCTCTCGCTTGCTCATTCTCTCCATTTCTCTCTTCCTTACTCTCTATCTTCTCTCTCTCTCTTTCTCTCTCTCATTCTCTCCATTTCTCTTGCTTACTCATTCTCTCTCTCTCCCTCTCTCTCTCTCTCTCTCTCTCTCTCTCTCTCTCGCTCTCTCTGTGTCTCTCTCAAGCACACACACAGTACATGTAGATGTATTTGGCCACATTTTCTTGCCTAAGCTGAAAATTGCATTTGTCTATGTCTCTGGATCGGCTTAGTCTGTCCCAGACAATGCCAGTGATGTGTGTATAAGTGTGCGAGTATGTGCGAGTGTATCCGCCTGTGTTCCATACAATCCTCTGTAATCCTTTGTAAAGATTTTGTCTCGGCAGCGTTGCCCAAAATTGCAGCGTAATCTTCTGGGTGAATAAACCGATCACGATGCCATTGTTATCATTCTGTCTCCTTTTTCTTTTAACCTTGCAACACGGCGTCATTAACAGCGTCCGGAAAACTCCACTTGCACCAGTTAAGGAACATTTGGAAGATCAGGTGATGTTTGCGTTAGCATTTCTGCATCAACGTACAAGCTGCTACGTTATGATGTGTGCCTGCTGAAATGTAATGGCTCTAACTGAAGAAATGGAATTACCCATAATCCCGCTGTTTTCTCTTCCTCTTGTCGGTTCACTTCAGGGAGTCTGTCTTCTGGCCTGATCATAATCAAGACACCACAAAATAATCTTAAAGCCTAAGTGCGTAAGGATCGTTATCAATATCCATCGGGGCAGAACGCAGAACCTACAGGCAAGAAAAACATCTGTGATCCATAAGCTACATCAGGAGAAATAAACAGGGATGGGTCCAAACCAGAAGAAAAACAAGAAACTACACACAGGAGATATGGCAAACAAAGGCTTGGCTTTAACAAAATCCTTCTGCATTATCTTCTGTATCATTTTCACCATGTTCTTCTGGATATTCTCCTCCATTTTCTTCTGGACCTTCCCCTCCATTTTCTTCCTGATAATCTCCATTTTCCTTTGTTTGGATCTACGCCATGTTCAATTTTGTTAGAAATGTGAGTTATTAGGCAATCATCAGGATGAGCTAAAGACATAACATGTTCCATAGTGTATCAGGGAAAGAAAGAAAGAAAGAAAGAAAGAAAGAAAGAAAGAAAGAAAGAAAGAAAGAAAGAAAGAAAGAAAGAAAGAAAGTGACAGCAGTGGAACATTTTGACATTGTTGTGACATTCGGTTTGGTGATTAGCACTAATATGGTCTCTAAAGAGGAGGAATGAGGAGGAAAAAGAGAATGATGACAGCCAGCAGCAGGGAACAGAGAAAGACGGAGGGAAGGAGTGAAGGAGAAAATGAGTGCAGTTACATCCTGTAGTGCTCAGGTCTATCCGAGCCCAGCTGCTAGTCCATTACAAGGCTTCATACCGTGAGACACCTGCAGAGCTGAGGAGACTCGCATCGTCTGATTACAGGTCTATTAAAGGCCAGAGAAAGGGATAAAATTACAGAAAACTGAAGACACGCTGTTTGTTTTTTGCTCATTCTCTCAGAATCTGCCATTTATCAACCCGACAGTAACGGTGTTTATACTGTCATACCGCCACGCTGCTCAGATATGCACTGCGATTGGTCAGAAGGTGTTGATTCATTTCCTATAACAGCAGCTCAGACAGTTTCTATAGTAACAGCAAATCATTTCTATAGTAACAGCGACATGTATAGCGTACGCTTCAGATGAATAGATTTTATTTATTTATTTTTTTAAATGTGTGTAATTGTCGACATGGTGACGTTTTCTATAAGGAGACGTTTATTTAACATTTAGGTAAGGAGTCTCCAGCGTCAGCACTTTGCACCCGTAACTTTACGTTTTCAGGACAGAAGAGTTTACGCTCAAATTGCAGATCGGTTTATATACTGTACATTGGGATCCCTCGACGTAGTCATGAAATGCTAATGTCACCACAGCAACCATCATAAGCCAGTTGATCTCTATGCCTGGCTGATGAATTTCCGATCACGCCAACACTTCGGAGCTAAACGAACAGTTAATAATTAATTCAAGCAAGTTTTATTGTTAGAGATGTAACCATGGAAACGACCATGTAACCATTGTTTTAAACATTAGCCTGGTAAAATTAGTAATGTGAGAAATGATCTCGAATTATTATTTCCTAATGAATTCGTTCACTGTCCTT
>JAFFST010006150.1:82804-85877 GCA_022414735.1 Noturus placidus
TGTCGTCTGGCAATTCTGCTCGATCAAGCACACATCCAAGTGGAGTCATTTAAAAAAAAAGGATCTGATGGAAGGTCTGAGTGGTGGAGAGGTGTTGAGAGAGAGAGAGAGAGAGAGAGAGAGAGAGAGAGAGAGAGCTGGGCTGCCTCCCACTGGTCAAGAGTGGTATGGTATCCGATGTCATATTGTTAAAGGATTGAAATTTCCGAGTGTTTTTCTTCTCACACACGTGATTTAGCGTTAACGCAGTGGTTACGCTTCTCCGCTAGGATGTGAGGTCAAATCCCTTAATTTCTCAGCTATGGGTTCAGCTGCATTCTGATTTATTAGACTTTTTTACTCTCATACTAGAAAGAGTGAGTGTTTTTAGTGGGAGTAAATAAAAAAAAGTAAATAAAAAGGGATGCATTAAAATCAGATTGATCAAATAAAAGCAGGTCGTAATGATTCGGTTTAAAAAAACAAAACCAGTGTTTCCTTGTAGTTTTTACCGTAGCTTTGTCCCCTCCCCCAAATCATTAATTCTGAACGCAGCGTGAGTGAAAAGATCATCACTTTAAAGCTGGAGATCATTTCAACAAGCCGCGGTTTTGTTAACTAAAGAAACAATTGTCGCCTTTTTTTCCCCCTGAAGATCAGCTCAAACGTTTGCATAGAAAAAAAGCAAATAGGTTTCTGTGGTGATTGCTATGGAAACAAGGCGTTTGGCAAAACGGAAACGAGCAGCCAACGTGTCAAAGTGGGGCTTTAAAGTTCAAACACTCTTTAATTACACACACGTGTGTGAAACACGATATATATTTAAATAATGTTTAGATGCGAATCACGCAAACCGTATTTCTTGAACTATTTTGCCCCAGAAACAGGTTCTGTGGCTTAAAATTCTTAGTAAAGTACTTTTTTTTTTGCATTTAGACCATTTCTAATTTCCCCATTTATTAATATATTTATGGTAGGTATGGTATAATACTCCAGACATTATGGTAATTTCCCCATTTATTAATATATTTATGGTAGGCCATATGCTCCAAAATTGTGGTAATTTGTATATGTAGTAATATTATTTACTGTGGGTAGGGTATGAGACTCCTGAAGTTACGGTAGCGTCCACATTTGTTAGTGTATTTATTCATGGCTTGTCTGCTACTCCAGAGATTACGGTAATCCATGTATTTATTATTTATTTATTTTAGGTTTGATACTATGGCAGTTTCTCTAAATTATCTCTTTATTAGTGTATTTATGGTAGGTGATAATCCAGCAATTACGGTAATTTTCCCATTCAAAGTGCAAACAGCAACACCACTACTACTACTACTACTGTCACGGTTCTAGGGACTCTGCACTCCATTTCCCATCAGCCACTGCAAGTCACATGTTTTTCTGCACCTGATTCACGTTTCAGTTAATGAGCACTGGTGTGTATATATAGTCCTGGGTTTCATGTAGTCTTTGTCTTTCGTTGTCTTTAGACTCCTGTCTCTGTATCACGTTGTCGGTGTTTAGTGTTTTTGTTATATAATGAACCTTTAAAATTCAGCGATTGCATCCGTCACCTCTACGCCGACGTTACAGAACGAAAGACCGGATTGGATGTAGCGGATTTTTTTTTCCCGGAAGCTCGGTACGCGGAGGAGATTTCCGTCGCACTGGAGCGACTGGCGGGTCAAATGGAACTGCTAGAGTAGCTGAAGCAAATCGGCCAGGAAGCCACACCGATATACCAGTGGTACCTGGCATATGTCCCGATGAAGCTGGCTAGGCTTACGCACCTGCAGGCGCAACAAGCGCTGCTTGAGAGCTCCCCGCGGCAGGTGAATTGTGCCACGCTGCCCAGCCAGGAGGTGACGACTGACCCGGACATTTCGTCGGGGGGGGGCTGCAATGCTCCAGCCTGAGACCTATGAGGTGGTGTCAGCCGTGGCGCCACAGCCAGAGGTGAGCATGGCAGCCGCGGAGCTCCAGCCTGAGGCCATCTCCCGCCCTCCCTCCCCTGTTGTGACTCTCGCTCTGCCTTCCTGCTCGGCTGAGGTCGTCTCTCTGCCATCCTGCTCCGCTGGGGATGTCTCTCTGCCTCTTTGTTGCGCTGAAGACGTCGCTCTGCCTCCCTGCTCAGCTGAGGTCGTCTCTCTGCCATCCTGCTCCGCTGTGGACGTCTCTCTGCCTTCCTGCTCCGCTGTGGACGTCTCTCTGCCTCTTTGTTGCGCTGAAGACGTCGCTCTGCCTTCCTGCTTGGCTGTGGACGTTGCTCTGCCTTCCTGCTCGGCTGTGGACGTCGCTCTGCCTTCCTGCTCGGCTGTGGACATTGCTCTGCCTCCCTGCTCAGCTGAGGTCATCTCTCTGCCATCCTGCTCCGCTGAGGATGTCTCTCTGCCTCTTTGTTGCATTGAAGACGTCGCTCCCCTTCTTTGCTACGCTCAGTGGGTCCTCCATGGAGGACATCGGTCCCCCCTCTTGCTCAGAGGAGATCTTCGTTCATCCCTTGGACCTCGCGGTGGACCTCGCTCCCCTCACTGGCCTCGCGGTGGACCTCGCTCCCCTCACTGGCCTCGCGGTGGACCTCGCTTCCCTCACTGACCTTGCGGAGGACCTCGCTCCCCTCATGGGCCTCGCGGTGGGCCTCGCTTCATTTTCCTTCACCCCTGGTTACTGCGCGCTGTTTCCCTGCCCGGCGGAAGTCGTCGCTCTGCCTTCGCGTTCGGACGTGGACTTCGCTCAGCTGAGGACGTTGCACCGCCCTTCTGTTCTGCTGTGGTCATCGCTCTGCCTACCTGTTCATCTGCGAACTTCACCCTGCCTTCCCGTGCGGCCGGGGACGTCGCTTTACTTTCCTGGCCTACTGTGACTGTCACGCTGCCTTCGTGCTCTTCTGTGGATGTTGTGCTGATTTTGTGGTCTGCTGTGGACGTTGCTCTGCTTCCTTGCTATGCTATGGATATCCTTCGGCCTCCTGGCGCCGTTGTGGGGACCGTGCTGTTTCCTGGTTGTTCTTGACGCGTTTTGCCCCATAGGCCTGGGCCGCCTGGGGGTGGGGACCCAGTTTGGGCACTCCGGAGTAGTGCCCTTGGGGGGG
>JAFFST010006152.1:2036-14117 GCA_022414735.1 Noturus placidus
GGGGGGGGGGGGGATTTGAAACGGACAGTACATGTAAGAAAACCTTCAAACGTCTTGTAACTGAATGAATATTGCATGGAAGAGTGGTCAAAAATTCCAGCAAGCCTGGTGGGCAATTATGCAAAATGCCTACAAAAAGTTATTCCTGCTAAAGGGGCAAGACTAGATTGTAGAAAAGGGTGTAGTTACTTTTTCAACAGAAAATGATCACATCTATTGATATTTCTGTTGAAAAAATGATTGTAAAAGCTCATTTTCCTTGTGGTTTTGTATAAGTCCACCAACTTCATTAATAGACACTGTTACAAAGATGATGTAATGTTTGCTTGTCCAAATATGTAAAAAAAAAAAAAAAAGCCAACAATTTCCATGGGGTGTACTTCTTTTTTCACATGACTACATGTTTATTTTCAACAAGCTCGCTGTATTATTGGCATTTGCTCCATCCAGAGACCAGCCATTAGTTTCCATTACCTCATCCAGGAGAATATCCACGCATTACCTACCGGTTCAAACTGCCTCCTCTCCGCCTGCAGCTGACACTCAACCATACCCCTGCTGCCACGTAAAATTATTCCGAAACTCTGATTTGATTTGTGTTTTTTGCTCTTACTTCAGTATTATGAGCTATTTTGTGTAAATTCATGACACATAATCCCAATAAATAAAATTTCAGTACTTGTTTGTAAACTACAAAATGTGGAAAATGTCTGGGGGGTGAATACCTATGCAAGGCACTGTACTCATGCATGTCTAAGAAAGATTCTTACTCACAGCACAAATGACGGTTCTTTGATGATTGTCTCAGGAACATGTTATTCTCTGGACAGAATTCTGCCTATCTTCTGGTGCTTTCTTTTATCCACCATCCCTCACAAGCACACAACGTCTTTTACTGTCATTAATTAACTGAATCTGTAGAATGTTTTGCTACTTAGATATGGGGTGTTTATCTTTTTTTCAGACCACGCAGGAGATCAGCACTGTGCCCATGACTGTGAGATGACCTCCCAGGATGCATTGCAACAGTAAAGCCATCCTTGATAAGTTCTGTCTAGAATGCAGCCTTTAGTGAGAGCTTAATTAGCACCTCAGCACCCTGATCGCTGGGCTTTCTGTGGTACTCCAAATCCCTCACAAATCTTGCAGGATTATGGGAAGTCGGTTGGTAAATTGGGGCGTGCATCTTTAATTTTACTGCATCTTAGACCACTAATTAATAACTGCTACCTATGCAAGCCTAATATGTCTAATGTTTGTTAATTAGCAGAAGGTTGTGATAAAGTTTCCCTGAAATACACACACACACACACACACACACACACACAAACAATTAGCACATTGAAGCAAATGTTTTTCTTTTCATTCTTTGTTTCTCTCTCATTTATTTTTTTCATTAATAGAAACCCACTGTTGTTCACAGTAGAGGTTTACATAGCAATGATAAGGACTCAAGAACACATTTTAATTAGCAAGCAATTCTAAATATTTGACATTCATCTGTAAATTATTATACTGTCATTACAAATACTAAGCCTTATGTGACAACAGATATCACACAAACTGTTCTTTCAACTGAAATATGTACTATTTTAAAGGCTTTGCATGGAGACTCTACGAAGGATTCCATACGGACTCTATGGGTTCCATACGACTGCAAAATTATTATTATTATTATTATTATTATTATTATTATTATTATTATTATTTTAAATGCTGGAATATTCTCAGTAAGAACTTAAAAGCACAGATGCTAAAAGTGCAATAATACTAGTAGTGAGTAGAAAGAGCAAAATTTGATATCATGGTATATATTGAGTATTTATTTTTGCTATTTTGGTAGAACATTGCAAGCAACAACATGGTTTTAAATTGAATTTCCATTTTCCTGGTCTTAGCTCAGCCACCTGTTAAGATCTCAAATGTCAGTCCGTCTTGGACTTGGACTTGCTTGATTAAAGGTGTGTTGCCTTAGTTAGGCTTGTGTCATGTTGCTTTATTTTTACCATGAAAATAAAAAATGATTTAAATGTCCAGAACCGTTAGCCTCAAGAAAAAAAAGCACATTTCCACCATTTCAGGTGGAATAATAATATTACCAGCTGTGCAGTCAGGAACTGGCAGTAGCAATCATGGAAACTCAGCTGGATGCTGGATATGCAGGAGATTCTGTAACAGTAACGATGAATAAAAAAAAAAGTACATTTCTGATATAATACTTAAACAAATCTGTTGTCTAATGTCCGTGTCCATGGCTGATATTTTCACTGTTGATCTGCTGCTCAAAGTGCATGTGAACATATTTTATGACTTTCTAATCATCATTACCTTTAACATTATTTGTAAAGTGTTCTTTATCTCACTTTCTTGTACACCTGTTTAATTTTTTTTTTACATTTGAGTATTTTCTTTGTTTCTTGCTGTTTTTGAATTTTTGACTGATGTTTTTTTTTAATTATCCTCCATAATAAATATAGTATTTGTCTAATGCTAGCAAAGTCGAACAGACATGAATAGACGTTATTTCTATTCATGTTTGTTGAAACATGAAATGTTATTTCATTTTAATGAACTCACATCATTCTCCATTTATGTTGACAGAAAACAGGAGCACCTCATGTGAGATGAGTGCTTCCAGGCAGGTGTTAGTTAAAATTGGAGTGTTCGGAAACACCTACGCAATTCATTCCAGATTCATATGTCGATTGGTTCAACTCTGCTCTTTTGCTGTATTTTTGAGCGATAACTCGTACTGCCATACTGCGATGTTAAATTTCAGAGCTATTACACAAATTGTGTGAAGGCTGGTAGGTCAGAGTAAACGTCAGTGAGAATTTTAGCAGCGTAACACTGTGTAGAGAAGATTAAATCATTATATCACACAAACCTAGGAGAATTATGAAAAGATTTCTTGTGATTTATCATGGTTAAATAATAACTACTAACTTTGTCACTTGTATAAATTTATGACCAGAGACATTATTGTGTGAACATACAGTACTGTCTGGTACATTTTAATATTTTAATGAAAGTAAAGCAAGAAAAGAAATGGAATAGAATTGGATTGCAAAGTTTCCAATAGACTATAATGGTTTAACTTGTTAGACAGAACTTCTGGTTATAAATACAGGGCCATATTTACTAATGCGTTCCTCTGTTGCACGTTCTTTAACGTTCATGTTATAGGCTAATTCTATATAATGCCCAGCATTTTATTATAATACTTTTATTAGTATGGCTTTATGTTTATAAGGTAAGGTAAATGTGTTTAATTTCCTGTCAAATTTTAGCCACAAAGGTCGCTGGGAAGTCTTAATAAAATGACAGTAAATAGTTGTGATTGTAAAAATGATTATATGACATGGCATGATTTTTTACCACTGTGATTTTTCAAATCTATGTCAAATATTGGTTGTGAAAATGTATTCAGCAGCTGCTTGTGACCATTAGATTTTGATGGGACAGGAGAACATTAACAATGGCAGAACCTCAAATAAAATTAAGTGGAGAGGCTATCACGCTTGACATATACTGTACAGGCTACTATCTCCATACAGACATCCAGCATACAATCTAACAGCTCATTCTGTGTTTTTAGACATACATTTGTTCATCTGTGTGCATCCTGTTGCCATTATTTACACACAGAAGACGTAGAGTTCATATCATTAACCGGGTTTGAAAAGGTTTCAATAAAAAATCTCTAGCTCAAATATATCAAATACAAACCACACCTGAGACTAACCTCCAGAAATTCAATCATTGGAAATGGAAGACTCATTTTTATCGTTTTTATTTCTCTAGGCCTTTGCATGGTACACAAGGTCACCGTGGAACACACGCATTTCTCTTTACATCTTCCAATCTTTGCATTATAGCTTAAATCGAAATGGTTCTATACTTTATATACAGACTATATGCACTTACACTTTTCCTTGGTGGCTGTGGAATAATTTTGTAACTAGCCGAATCTGGTGTAAAATCCACAACCCCAGGAACGCCGTCATTAACTCTCCTCTAACTGTCCTCTGCTCCTCCCCGAGCATGGGGCCGCGTGATTCCTGCCCTAGTAGTCCTCTCTTAGCTTTTGTTTTATTTCCCGTTTTTGACTATGGAGCTAAATTGAGGAAGTGAGCTGATATGTCAAAACAGGTCATTAATATTTCATTAAATTGCATGGAGGCATTAATGGGGACTTTTGATGAAGCTGCTATATATTATGGGGGTCTGCCTCCCCTGCCAATATGTATGAGCCACCACTGAAAATATTTTAGAGCATTTCTTAACGTGTTGACGTGTGTGTGTGTGTGTGTGTGTGTGTGTGTGTGTGTATGTGTGTGTGTGTGTGTGTAAGAGAAAAAGAGAGAGAGAGAAGGCCTGCCATGGTTTGGCATCCTGTTCAGGGTGTATTCATGCCCCGAATGAATAAATATGTAGATTTATTACACTTGCTTTCATAAACTCAAAGCTGGATAGCCCTGAATTTGATTTGGCTGCATAATATCAGAAGAACACATTTAAAGGTTTTTCAGGCAGCTATAATATTAATACGCAGCTATGGCATCTTCTATTCCAACAATGTCAGCTATTTATCATCTAATATGCAGGATTGCTTCTCAGGTTTCTCCAAATGGCTCAATTTTGTATTCCCAGTGTGTTCAATGCTCTCTCTGTCTTTCCTTCTCTCTCTCTCACTGCCTCCGCAGGGATCCAAGTGCGGGTTTGTGTATCAAGTGTGTGGGAGTGTGTTGCTCATTAGCTCACTTATGCAATTCAGGGTGTTGCTAATCCTCAAGGCAAGAAGAGACAAGCACCACAACAACAGAAGCAGATGTCAGCAACAAGCAGGAAGTTGAAGCTACACTGAGTGTCTCTACATGATATATACATGGAATAAAACATGACTTAAGTAAAGTTACTGCAGTGCAGGGTTCAAAAATTTACATGACACTTATATAAGCTCTTCATGAGAACTGACACAAACATTACATGTAGAATACTGTGCAAAGGCCTTAGGCACTACACGTTGCTTATATAAATTGTCTTCAGTTTTAGGCCTACGTCAGTCGAACAGCATTTTTTTAAATGAAATGTTACAGAGAATTGTTAAAGGGTTTCCTACAGGTACTCCCGTTTCCTCCCCCAGTCCAAAGACGTGATTGGCACCTCTAAATTGTGTGTAGTGTGTATGGGTGTGCAAGTGTGTATGTAATTGTGCCCTGCGATGGGTGCACTCCCCATCCAGGGTGTCCCGTGCCTTTTGCCCCAAGCTCCCTGCGATAGGCTCCAGGCTCCCCGTGACCCTGTCTAGGATAAGCGGTACAGAAAATGGATGGATGGATAATACAAAATGATTTTTGTATAACAGCATGGTCTTAAACTTGTTATTCTGCTTACTGCCAGCAGTTACAATTTTTAGTGTATTGCTAAATAATACATTTCACAATTAAATTGTTTATAGCTACATTTAAAATGTAAAATTAAGATTTTCATGCGTTGGGAAACTTACTGATTGCTACAAAGCACTGACACTGGAGACTCCTTCCATAAACAGTGCATACACCAATCAGCCTTAACGCTACCTGCCTAATATTTTGCCGTCAAAACAGTGCTGAACCGTCGAGGCATAGACTTCACAAGACCTCTGAAAGTGTGCTGTGGTATCTGGCACCAAAACGTTAGCAGCAGATTCTTTACGTCCTGTAAGTTGTGAGGTGGGGCCTCCATGGATTGGACATGTTTGTCGAACACATCCCTCAGATGCTTGATCGATTGAGATCTGGGGATTTTGGAGGCCAAGTCAACACTTTGAGCTATTTGTCATGTTCCTCAAACCATTCCTAAAGACTCCATTTCCAATTCACTGGTTGTCCTTCCTTGAACCACGTTTGGTAGGTACTACCCACTGCATACCAGGAACACACCACAACACCTGCCGTTTTGGAGATGCTCTGACCCAGACATCACGCCATCACAATTTGGCTGTTGTCAAAGTCACTCAGATCTTTACGCTTGCCTTTGAGATCAACTTTGAGATCTGACTGTTCACCTGCCCATGGATTTAATGTTATGACTGATCGGTGTAAACATCTCCTAACCAAAACCATCACCAGATCAACTACTATAAATGTTTCTTTGTTCAAAAATACCCCTGTGTATTATTGTCTGCCATATAAGTCCCTGTGAACGAGCAGTCCCTATAGAAACAATAAGAACGAGTGCATTAATCATTTATGTTAGAACTACTGTCAGAGCTGCACTCTTATAGAAAATGTATGCACACTTTCTGATCCGAGAATTCCCTCGTGCTGTTTTATAAAGAGTCATAACACATTCTTATTTATTCAGGTAGTCATGTATATCAATTTAACATCAAAACTGACAAAAGCAGTCTTTATGTGACAGCTGGCACATAATGGAATAGTGTTTATATAAATGTGTAGTTTATAAATGCTTGTGAAGGTTCATGACAAATTGTAGACAGTCTAATGTACTTGTCATGAGAGTAGTTCTTTAATGTTACCATATAGTCGTTGATCAGGCCATTTTATCCACTAGGATACATTGGGAAGTAACAATGTGCATGTATTAGTAAGAGCAATGGTCGGTTGCTTTAAAATTGATAAAAGAATTAAAACACTTAGGGGGTCGTTGTTATAGAAAAATAATCAACGACAAAGTGGTGTGATGCGGCTTCAAATGAACTGGAGTTACCATTCCCACCTCGAGGTGCTTTATTCCTCTTATACCACTAAATTGTTTACTGACATTTAAAAAAAAAAACTTGCTTAAAGAATGACAAGCCATGCTTTAAAAAAAAAACAATTCCATTTACACTTCTATTTAATGTTGTGGAACATTTTCAAAACAAGTTCCTGTTATCACATACATATACGTAGATATTCACTCACTGTTCACTTTATTAGGAACACCTGTACACCTGTACATTCATGCAGTTATGTAATCAGCTAATCATGTGGCAGCAGCGCAATTAAAAAAAATAATCATGCAGATACAGGTCAGATGGGCTAGTTTGAGTATTTCATAAACATGTTCATTGAACTTGGACAGTTGAAGATTAGAAGAAAAAAAAACACTTGGCGTTTTTCCTGTCTTCAGTTGTCTAGTTTTCTGTGCCCATGATAGCCTCAGATTCTTGTTCTTGGCTGGCAGGAGTGGTGTTCTGTGTGTTCAGAGATGCGTTTCTGATCACCACGGATGTAAAGAGTGCTTTCTATAGACTGTCTGTCAGATCCGACCAGTCTGGTCATTCTCCTCTCATCAACACGGTGTTTCAGCCTGCAGAACCTTCGCACACAGGATGTTTGTTTGTCTTTTTCGCCCTACTGTGTAAACTCTAGAGACTCTTGTGTGTGAAAATCCCAGGAAATAAGCAGTTTCTTAAATACTCCTACCAACCCTTCTGGTAAAAAACAACCATGCCATGGGTAAAGTCACAGAGATCACACTTTTTCCCTTTCTGATGTTTGACGTGAACATTAACTGAAGCTCTTGACTTGTAGCTTCATGATTGTTTGCATTGCACTGCTGCCACATGATTGGCTGATTAGAGAAGGCAAATTTATAGGCATTTTTTTTTTAATCAGATTAAGTCTACTGAATTGGCTAGTAAACTGCATTGGCAAGAATTACTCCTAGACTTTATAACCAGTAGCATATTTTCATGTCAGTGTAATCTTGACTATTATTGTCTTCCTATAAATTAGTGAGCCCAAGATCCTCTTCAGACAAGACCCAAAGCCAACAGAGATCTGAATAGTAATTGTAAGATAGTGTCCATATCATTCACCCTGAATCACGCAGTGCAATAACAACATGCTACTGAGCATCATTTAACCTTTACAGCGCCCATATTGATCCAGACAAGGCTTATCAGACTGAGATCAGCTCTTCGAGCCAGCCTCGGGTAAGCGTCTCTGGATTCACCACACCTTTCAAAGACAAAGACATCTCCCCGCACTCATTAGTGACCATTTCGTGAAGGGTTGCGCTGTTTTTTCATTGCTCATCTCGTGCATCGCCTTCTTGTTTTGAAAGACAAATAAGGAAATGTAGCAGGTGTGAGAATGTGCGAGATGAAATCTATGCGGTTTTAAATCCTCTCGATGCCAGTGCAAAGTGCGCAGTAATGGTTTCACACGCTCTCTGTCATGAATTATAGAGCAACATTGTCTACTGATTGCAAATGAGGAAGAATTAACAGGCGCAGGTTCTTTTCTGATGACTTTGTATTTCATTTAAATCTAACCAGATGCTTTTGATTGTGAGAAGTATGGAAGCTTGTTTCCGCCACGTATGAGACAATGTTATACAGATTTCTCTGTGACTTTTTGCACAGAAAAGTCGCCGTTGTGTATTTGCTGCAATTGTGATATTACAAGTATAAACTCGTAATTGCAGCATAATATCACTCAGTTGTATTTTTTTTTATCTTGCAGTTGTGTTTTAATATCACTCAGTTGCAAATTTTCTATCTTGTAATTGTAAGTTATAATACTCAGTTGTGATATTTTATCTCACAGCTGCAACATAATATTCAATTGCGACTTTTTAAAATTTGTAATCGCATGTTGATATCACTGAATTGTGACATTTTATCTCACCATTGTGACATAGGATTGCCCTGCGATGGACTGGCACCCTGTCCAGGGTGTACCCCGCCTTGTGCCCGATGCTCCCTGGGATAGGCTCCAGGTTCCACCGTGACCCTGAAAAGGAGTAAGCGGTTGAAGATGGATGGATGGATCGATGGATGTGACATAGGATCACTCAAATGCGACTGTATTATCTCACAACTGACAACATTACTCAATTGCAACATTTTAACTCAAAAATGCAAGCTAATATCAGTCAGTTGGGACTTTTTTCCTCACAATCGTGACTAAGATCACTGAGAATTACGGCTTTTTAATAGGTAATATCGCTTAACTGGGACTGCATCATAATATCACACAATTGCCACTTTTTATCTCATAGTTCCAACATATCATACACCATTTCAATATGTCTTACATCTGTGAGTTAATATTTCAGAATTGGGGCCTTTTATCTCCCAGTTTTGAGTTTATATTACTTAACTGCAACTTTTTTCAATTTTGAAACTACAAGTTAATATCACTCAAATAAGGGTTTGTTGTTGTTTTTTTTTTTTTTTTAGCTCACAACTGTTTAATTTTTTGTTATGTTAAAATTGAGACTTTTGATCTCGTAATAGCTATCATTCAGTTACGATTTTTTAGTTAATTTCACTCAGTTGTGACCTTTTTATCTTATACTTGTAGGTTATTTCCACTAATCTGTGACGTTTCTTATAATTTCACACAGTGGTGACTTTACGTGCAACTGAGAGTTAACATTTCACAATTGTGACTTCTTATCTATTTTTAAATTAGATAAAATTAGATAACTCAGCAATGTTTAAACTTCTCATACTCTGAACAGGATAACGTGCTTGCACTGTTGGTGTGGAAGAATGAAGTCGCAGTAACTCAAAATTGCAAATAAAATAAATTGAAAAAAATCACAACTCCAAGATAACACAATTGTGAGGAAAATATTTCACAATTGAATGTTTGAAAAAATTATAATTGTAACAGACTATATATAATTGTATGATACTATTTTATCATACTGTACATACAGAAGTTCTATGTATTTTTGCACAGAGATGGATTAATTCAACATAACATTAAGATTAAGATTGAACATGGAAGTGGCATTACTTTTTTTTTTATTTAAAAATCAAACTGAAATCTTGCATGTTAGTATTCCTACAGATTTAGCATAAACCCGAGAATAGAGAATGAGTTTCAGTAGATCCTGCTGGTGCATCATGGATAAGAGGCACTCAGGAGAGAAGTTCTCACATTTCCTCCTACATTCTGATAATAGATATGTTTAGCATCAGGGGAGCTCACATTTTAATAGACTTTTTAACTTGTGATCTTTGTGCAAAATTAAACATACAGTATAATTGAAACAGCAGTACAGATTGCAGCAGTCCTATTGTATTCTCTCACTCTCACCCACGTTCCTCTCATGCTTTTCAGGAATTATCAGTTTTTCTAAATTAACAGCTGACTGCGTGCCTCGGAGAACTGTCACTGAATATTGTGATTTTGCTATATATTACATATAGATAGATAGATAGATAGATAGATAGATAGATAGATAGATAGATAGATAGATAGATAGATAGATATGAATATAGATAGATAGATAGATAGATAGATAGATAGATAGATAGATAGATAGATAGATAGATAGATAGATAGATAGATAGATAGATATGAGAATAAATATATACATTTTCATACTTCTGCAATTGCAAACATCCTGGAGGGAATGAAATATTGCACAAAAGTGTTCAGCTGTAAAAATTCCTGACGGCTCTTTTAATTCTTTCCTCTACATTCCAGTATACTTACTATACCTGCATGATCCAGTCCACTACACCACTTCTATCCCCCATTTTTGACAGCATCTTCAAATTAACATACGTGCTCATCCTGGGTGGAGATGCTACAGTTCCGCAGTATGCTTTCTGTTTATTTTGTATGCATGTGTGCTGGAAGGACTGTTGGATTTAGTTTTTTTTTTTTTTTTTGAGTTTGTACTGAGGCCAGCATCTGCAGAGTCTCTCCTGGGACTGGGCCGCCGAAGACAAGCTGCTCATTAGCCAGAGTGGAAAAGGAACACTCACAGATGGCTGTCAACGTTCAAACACACCCTTGGCTTCGGCAAACAATTCAATCCAGTTTCCTTTCCTACTCTTTCGTTATGACATCGCAATATTCAAGCTATTTGTTTATAGGCTTCATGGTTATAAAACTATGAAAGAAAGAGAACTGGACAGGTAAACAGTGGCACATGGTGACACGTAAGAACATGTTTCTAATGAGGGTGCTGAATATCGAACAGGAGTTGTCATTCATAAGCCTAAATTACTACCTTTGCTTTTTGATGCCGCGTTGTCTGTTCTGCAAACAGACATTGAAATCAATTAGTCGCTTTACCTTTCACAGTTCAAAAACACAAGAAACCTCCATCTTCTTCATGACATGCTCCACTTTATAAATAAATGGACGTCCATCCAGGTGGACTCCGATCTCCTCAATCTCATGGGGACTAATTGCTGGGACACCCGCTGTGGCTTTAGGCTCCTGGAACTCTAGCGCAGCGCGAGGAGACAGGAATAGAAAACCGCTCAGCAGGGAAGCTGATGTATTACTCTTCATCTCTACATTATGCTGTGCTAATTGATAGTCTGCTGCAGATTTATATATAGACAAACTCTCTGGAGCAGATTCTATAACGTCCTCTTGTTAGATCAGTTGCAACATTGCAGTTACAAACGAACAAAGGCAATACAGGAACTAGAATAGCTGTTTAATATTATGTCATTTATGTGCACAATAAAAGGTATGATATTGAAGAAAGCACTATAGAGTTAGTAGTAATTTAATATTCTTTTTTTTCTTTTGTGAAAATCTCTTTGTTGTTGTTCTTAATGACAACATTTTCCTCTTAAATAAAAGTGAAAATAACTGTGTTGTAATTCATTTCTAGCTTAGCAATTATACAAAATGTAAAGTAGCATCCATGCTAATAGGACATTAAGGACATTCTAAACATTTATTTAATATGGCGGCTGTGGCTCAGTCGGTAGAGCGGGTTGTCCACTAATCCACGAATCGTGGGGTTGGCGGTTCGAATCCCGGCCCGGGTGATCCCATGCCGAAGTGTCCTTGGGCAAGACACTGAACCCTAAGTTGCCCCCAATGGCAAGCTAGCACCTTGCATGGAAGCTCTGCTACCATTGGTGTGTGAGTGTTCACTTGTAAGTCGCTTTGGATAAAAGCGTCTGCTAAATGAATAAATGTAAATGTAATGTTAATATGTACTACCTGCTGAAAAAAAAACACCCAATAGAAACCATTATAGTATTTGTAATGGTTTTAATGGTTAGAATTAACAATCTTTTCTCTCCCTCTCTCCTTCTGCCGAGCTACACATGAGTTGATGGAGATGTTGGAGATCCTGGTCCTTTCTGCTCTCCGG
>JAFFST010006152.1:18937-36079 GCA_022414735.1 Noturus placidus
CTTTTCCTGAAAGGTATGAAGCCTCTATTCTCACTTTGTGGAAAGTTTTCCCACATGATTAATGTGAGTAATATGTTATGACGTTTGTGAAAGTACATTTCATCATGTGATGCTCAGAAACTGCACAAGATGTCGTGTGAACAAGTGATCATGTGATCATGTGTGAAAAATAATTATGTGAGAAACTCACAAAGCTGAAAAATTAGACCTCATGCCATACTGTAGGTGTAGAAGAAAAAAAGAGAAAATGCTTAGTGATGAATGAATGAATTAATTAATTATTCAATCAATCAATTAATTAAGTCTCCAGGACGTTTTCTAGGATTGTACCTGACTTAAAATGGGAAATAAAAACTTCTTAATAATTGCACATGTTGTAAATGCGTGAAATCTTGTTATAGCAAAGAATCTGATTGGTCAGGAAGTGTTTCTTTTTCTATACCAATAGCTCTGACAGTGGTTTCATCTGTAATTCAAATCACAGATTTATATTAATGCGTTCTTTCTAATATGTGATGGTATCCATAGCAACAACTCATTCACAGGGACTTGTATGATGGACGCGCTACATAATTTAAGCAGAATAAAAAGTAAACAGAAAAAGTAAACAGTAAACAGAATTAAAAAATAGAATAGAATAAAAAAATAGAATAGAATAATAATAATAAAAAAAGTAAAGTAAACAGAATAAAAAAATAACAAAAAAATAATTCCATCCATCTTCTATACCGTTTGTCCTTCAGGGCACGGGGAACCTGGAGCCTATCCCCAGGGAGCATCAGGCACAAGGCGGAGTACACCCTGGACAGGGTGCCAATCCATTACAGGGCGCAATCACATACACATTCACACACCCATTCATTAAAAAAAAAAAACAGAGTGTATTAGTTAAGAAAGTTGTAAAGTATATACATTATTATGCTGAAGCTTTCATTAAGGAGATGTTTATTTAACATTTATGTAAGGAGTCTCCAGTGTCAGTGCTTTGTAACTATCTATAAAATTCCAGACTTCTGGCAAGCTGCATATATTTCTGTTATTAATTTTCAGAAAGGCTGGTGAGGGACAGACTGTTTACGTTAAGTAAAAATGTGCTGTACTTCAACATTTTACTAACTGCCACTTTTCTCAACCGCTCCATTCTCATCCCCATCCTCCGTTTATTTTTTTCTTCTAAAGAGCACTTCAGTACTACTTTGCTGAGAGCACTTCCTTTTGCACATATGTACAGCGAGCTGTCTGATCTCCCTACGTCTTCATGTGAAACAATTAAGGGCCTGTCGAGTGAGGTCAAACAGAAGCACTGTGAAAGGAAGCTTGAATGCAAAATTGATTTTCTTCCCCCATTTATTCATTTCTTTCCCCCATCCTGGTCCTTTAAAACACTGAAGTGAGTGCTCTTTGCCCATGTAAAAAAGAGCCTATTATCAAAGCATTACGATGCGATTAGACTGACATTTTCTTAAGAAAACCAAGAGCGGAGAAAGCAAGCGAGAGAGAGAGAGAGATGAGGAAGAGAGAGAGAGAGAGAGAGAGAGAGGGGGAAAAAGAGCATTATGAAAAGGAAAGAGGGACTCCAGATCTTATCACGAGGCTAGCACACATACTGATCTTTGAAGCCGCTTATTACTGAGGGTGCTAAGAGGACAAGCGAGCCGGTGTTCAGATCAGAGGAATGTACGTAAACGCACCTGCTAAATTTCACTATCGTGGCACGTCAGTCAGCATCAGTGCTCGCAGCGCCCTCGCATTTTTTAATACCACACCGTCCTCGTCTCTCATCATCAATGGAGGCTAGTTTGAGTCTTAAATACTGGGGTGAAACTGATTTTAGAAGAGACAGGGGGATGTTTTGTATGCCGAAAACTCTCTTTTTAGATGTCAATGCTTTACTGTATGGATTATTACAGTGATGAAAGAACTGCTTTGTGTTGCAAGTCGATCATAAGCCAGTCGAATTGATGGCTTTAACATGCCATGTTAAAATCTATGAAACTATTAGTGTTGAGCAAGTCATTATACAGGTGCAATCAAAATGATTCAACCCCCCGTGCAAATCAGGTTTATTGTCAAAACGTACAGACTTACAGCTGTTTACGATCAAACAAATCAAACTACGCAATTGAAATAGTTCAACACGACGAATGTTTTAAGTGGTTTCCACAAATTCAACTGAAAATGCAACTTATAATGATGTCTACAGTGATTCTACAGTAATATTAAAAATGATTCAACCACCTGAATAGAATCCCTCACAACAGCACAAATATTCAAAACAGGTGTTGTCTCAAGCACACCTGATCCAACTAATCAAGGGCTTCATTAGTTGCACCAGGTGTGCTTGAGCTGGAACACATGAAATACCTGAACTGGCTAGGGGTAGAAAATATATGAAGTACCTGGATGGGGCAGAAAAAGGAAGCTATCAACGGCTGCAAGCATATTTCTGAGAAGGCAGGTTGTGAAAAACCCTCGAGTGACTGCAAAAGACCTGCAGCAAGACTTGGTGGCAACAGACACTGAGTTTTCAATGAGTACAGTAAGGCGTGTACTAAACACAGAAGGTTTCCATGCCAGAACTCCCAAGACGTTCACCACTAGTGACCCAAAAGCACAAGAAAAGTTGCTCAAAATCATATAAATAAACCACAGAATTTTTGGAATTCTGTTCTGTGGAGCGATTAAACAAAACTGGAACTTTTCGGCATGATGGATCAGCGGTATGTCTGGAGGAAGAAGAAAGAAGAAAGAACCCTCTGTCCACAGTCAAGCATGGTGGTGGCTCGGTGATGCTCTGGGGCTGCTTTGCATCCTCTAGCACTGGAAACCTGCAGCTTGTGGAAGCCAACATGGATTCATTGTAGTATCAGGAAATCCTCGGAGAAAACGTCATGCCGTCTGTGAGGAAGCTGAAGCTTGAGTGTCATCGGACCTTCCAACAGGACAATGATACGAAGCATACCTCAAATTCCACCAAGGCTTGGCTGCAGAAGAAGTCCTGGAAAATTCTACAGGGCCATCACAGTCACCTGACTTGAACCCTATAGAAAATCTCTGCTGGCATTTGAAGAAGGCGGTTGCAGCCCACAAACCCAAGAATATTACTGAACTGGAGGACATTGCTCATGAGGAATCTCGTTTGCAGCACATCATAACAGCAAAAGGGTGCTCTACCAAGTACTAATGATGCTTGCCATAAAGGTGTTGAATCATTGTGAAACTGGAGAAATCATTATAAGTTGCATTTTCAGTTGAATTTGGAGAAACCACTTGAAACATTCCTTGTGTTGAAAAATTTCAATTGCTTATGTTTGATTTGTTCATTGCAAACAGCTGAAAGTCTGTACATTTACACAATAAACCTGACTTACAGTGGGGGTTGAATAATTTTGATTGCAACTGTATCATGAGGTCTCAGAAATGGTATAATAAGAATGATGTAGGGAAAACTATTACACACACATACAGTATACACTTCCTGATGTTTCCTGTTTCCTTCCTAAATCGGTCTTGTCCAATTCCCACCCAGCATCCAGCTCCCCTAACACAAAACGTCTACCAACTGCGGAGGGTGAAGGCTAACACATGCTTCCTCTGAGGCACGTGAAGCAGCCAACCAACCAGCTTTTCAAACTGCTGAACATGCTGCTTCACAGGGAGGCATAGCACACTCAAATAAAGTGCTATCTGCCCTCTTACGCATACATAAGCTCACAGACTCCCACGATTGGATAGTGTTGCTGTGATTGACAGTGAAGAAACAATATGTCATCCCTTCCACACAGAGAGCATGGCCAATTTTGCTCTCTTGGACTCCCGGCCACAAAGGCTGTGGCATCGGTGGGCTTCAAAAGGATAGCATGAGTGCTCACCTGGAGCACCGTTCGGGAGCCTAAAAGAGGTATGTTTGAATTTGAATCTTAAAATGGGAAAAGGAACTGTATGAAGATCCTGGAGAGTAGCACTAAAATATTTGCTCGTCACTGATGTCAGTCTGGTCTTAGGTACTACCAAACTTCAGTTTAGTCTCTGCTAACATTACAGAGCAACATGCTAACACTATACTTTCTTTACTCCTGGCCATGGACAACAAGACTCAACTTCACACTCAACCAAGCTTCCCCAAATCTTCTAAGATCTTGGAAACCCATTCATCCATACGCAGGGAGCCTGGAGCCTGTCCCAGTGAACTCAGGGCAAAAGGTGGTGGACAACCTGGATGGGGTGCTAACCCTTAGCACGGCACAATCGCACACACACTCATTCACCCTGGACAAATTGGAAACGCTAATCAGCCTACAACGCATGTCTTTGGAATCAGGGAGGAAACCAGAGTACCCAGAGGAAACCCCTAAAGCACTAGGAGAACATGCAAACTCTGCGTACACAGGGTGGAGACAGGATTCAAACCCCCAAACTTGGAGTTGCGAGGCAAATGTGCTATCCATTAAGCCACAATGCCCCCAGCTTGGAAAACCTTTTAGGAAAATGACCCCAAATAGACATTAGCTCTGACCAGCTTACATTTTTTATCTAAATTTATAAATGTGTTCCACTCAGGAGCGAGAAATGTGCCAAGTGAGCCCACATGCAGTTATGACCCCTTGTTCAGGTACACCACTAGTGCGCCCTCGCAACACATTTGTTTCCTCACACTGATATAACACAATCTCCAATCCAGCAATTCGCTCGTTTTCTTCTCAACACATCTGAACTGTGTTTCAATCTGGACATTTGTTATTTACAGCCTCATGACTGCAAATGTATAAAAACCAACTCATATGAAAGGTCAGAAAGATTGAGATGAAGCAGGAGATGAGAGGCTGTAGCTTTTCCTACACCTTCACTTCTATGAAATCACTCTTGCTTGTCCTTCTCTTTCTGCTCTTATCCCGATTTCACCTAGACTCATTTCACCTTCCAACATGACTTCTCTTCTTCTTCTCTTTCTTCCCCGTCTTCTCCTCATTTCCTTCCTATCTTCTATTCTCCTATGTTCCCATCTCACTTTTAACTGGTCTCTTTTCCCTTACGTCCTTAAAACACCTGAACACTGCTTCCATCCTCCTTTTCTTCTCCTCCACTTTTCCTCTCCTCTTCCTTTTTATATCCATGTCTCCAACATGGTCTCACTTTCCATGAGTGATCATTCTCTTCTCTTCTCTTCTCTTCTCTTCTCTTCTCTTCTCTTCTCTTCTCTTCTCTTCATCTCTTTTCAGTACTGTCCTCTCATCAGTATCTTTTTTTCCTTCTCTTCTTTCTCCATCTTCCTTTTCTTCTACTTCTCAATTCTTTCTTTTCTTTTCTTTTCCCTCTTCTATTTCTCATTCCTCTTTTCTTTTCTCTTTTCTCCTTGTCTATTCCTCTAATCATTTTTTCTTCGTTTCTCATCTCTTGTAGTCATCGCAATATTTTAAACAAAGCACTAAATAGCAGCCAGGCTATACTTTAAGGCTTTACTGAATCACATTTTTGCAGGAGGAAAAGATGAGGAATGGATGAGGAAAGGATGGTAAGCTTATTATGTCAGTAGAAGATGGATTATTAGCTGGCAGAAGCGATACCTGTTCTTGACTGGCATCCTCCGCTAAAGGTCATCTCGCTACAAGTAAACACATTTAAATGCCCTTTCAGATCCGTGTTTATAATGGCGCTCTAATAAACAGCACAGATTACATTATGTGGCAGAGGTCCAGAAATGTTTACTGCACAGTTCCAGTGTTGTGAAAAGACACCGAGAGTGTGTTGGTTGATACTGTTGTCTTTTTTACCGTGCGTGTCGGCTGAAATCGTCGCTCAGGCTGTAATGCCATGGTCGGGCTTGTTAAGAGGATATCATTATCACGAGCTTTCGGCAGTAAGCTGGAGATTTAGTTAAATATAGTGGCCTTGTTTTGTTGCCCTTTTTTTTTTGTTTTTTAAGTTGAGCCGATCCCTCCCGTGACAATTCGCTTGCATCAAGCAGCCAGCATTTTCTTTCCTTTCACAGTCGCAGCCAATCTCAAGACTAGCCGGGCCTGGGGAAGCAATTTAGGAAGGGACTTACATGTTTCAAAGCTTGCTGGGAATTGTGGAGCAGGCGACAACCCAAAGCATTAAAGCTGAGACACTCAGCAGCATGCTGTAAAGGGCCGGAGCTTGTCTGCTGGAAAGATATTTAACAGTGAGAGATAAATACACACAGATTTTCAGGAAGTTAACTTTACATTTTCGATTTTAAGATCAGCAGGAACAGAAGAGCAGAATTTTTTTTAAAGAAGAGGCTTTATGCAGACGCTATAAGATCAGTTTCAATTACCTTCACAAGTATAGCATCATATAAATGTCCTTTTCTTTCCTAAGTTTGGAGAACAAAAAGCACTCCCTGAAGAGTATTTCTCTTTTACTACTGCCAATAATTGTTTATCGATTAAATAATGACTTATCATACATTTTATCCATTTATAGTTACGTTCAAAATCCCATGAAATCAGAATTGAAGTCTTGTGGTTTTCAGTGTGAATATTTTAGCCTTACGGTTATCTATAAGCTAGTGTGCTCCAAAAAAAAGACACGATTCACATATAGAAGACATTCAAAATGTAAAGTCTCTCTCTCTCTCTACAATTACATTTACATTTATTCATTTAGCAGACGCTTTTATCCAAAGCGACTTACAAAATGAGAGATACAAGCAAAGTGATATCAAGCAGAGAACAATACAAGTAGTGCTACTATACAAGATCTATTAATTGAATACTAGAAGAAGCAAAGTGCGCAGAGTAGAGGTGTAAGTGCTGTTTTTTTTATTTTTTATTATTAATTTTTGTTATGAGTTGGTTAGGTGTTGACGGAAGAGGTGGGTCTTTAGCTGTTTCTTGAAGATGGAGAGAGATTCGGCAGTCCGGATTGAGGTTGGAAGTTCATTCCACCATTGAGGAACAGTTATTGTGAAGGTTCTGGAAAGGGACCTTGTGCCGCGCTGAGTAGGAACTACTAAACGGCGGTCTCTAATCGATCGTAGATTGCGTGTGGGAACGTAAGCCTTTAGGAGAGAGTTGAGGTAGGAGGGTGCTGTTCCAGACAAGGTCTTGTAGGTGAGCATCAAGGCCTTGAATTTGATGCGGGCAGCTACAGGAAGTCAGTGGAGGGAGATGAAGAGGGGTGTGACATGGGTTCTCTTGGGCTGGTTGAAGACAAGGCGTGCTGCAGCATTCTGAATCATCAAGCAGGGGTCTGATGGAGCTGGCTGGGAGGCCTGAAAGTAGAGAGTTGCAGTAGTCCAGTTTTGAGATAACAAGAGCCTGGACTAGTATCTGTGTGGCCTGTTCGGTGAGGTAGGGTCGGATTTTCTTGATAAGGAACAGGATGAATCTACAGGACCGAGCAGTTGTTGAGATGTGGTCTGTAAAGGTCAAGCTGTCATCAAGAGTCACCCCAAGGTTCCTGGCCGTCCTGGTTGGTTTGAGTATGGTTGTGCCGAGCTATACAGTGAGGTTGTGGTTGATTGTGGGACAGGCTGGGATGACGAGAAGCTCAGATTTTGCCAGGTTGAGATTAAGCTGGTGTTCCCTCATCCAGGCTGAGATGTCGGACAGACAAGCCGAGATGTGTGCAGAGACGGATGGATCATCAGGCTGGAAGGACAAATAGAGCTGGGTGTCATCAGCATAGCAATGATATGAAAAGCCATGAGACTCAATCACCTGCCCTAGAGATGTTGTGTAGATAGAAAAGAGAAGTGGACCCAGAACTGACCCCTGTGGAACGCCAGTGGTGAGTTGCTGGATTTCAGAGATACCTCCCATCCATGATACCTTGAAAGATCTGTCAGAGATCTGTCAGTGCAGAACCGTTCCAGTGATGCCCAGGCTGGAGAGAGTTGACAGAAGCATCTGATGGTTCACCGTGTCAAAAGCAGCAGAGAGGTCAAGCAGGATGAGGACAGATGACCTAGAGGTTACTCTTGCTAGTCGTAAGGCTTCAGTGACAGAAAGCAGAGCAGTCTCCGTAGAGTGATTGGATCAACAACTTTGATGACCTCGTTCTGCACTTCAGCTTCTCATCGGGTTTTCTGTCCAATCAAATGCTCTCTAGAGTCCGAAGTGTCCCGCCCCTAACATTATAAAAATCACCTGGCTGTAATTGTTGTCGTTGAGCGAGTGCAAGCATGGGCTGTAAATGTGTTTTTGGCTGTACGTTTTATTCCGTTTTCCAACTTCAAGTTAGTGAAGAAGGAAACGGCTTGAATTCATTCACTTTGAAGAAGGATGTATGGTATTCGTGCCAGCTCATAGCTTTGTGACAGGCATTTTTCCATGGAACTAACTGTCAAGTACGGCTTAGCCTGGGCTGTGAGGTAAGCTGAGCGCTATTGGTTATTTTAAAAGGGGGAGGAGCCGCTGTATATGTCCCGCCCAGACTTCCAGTTTCAATGAAAATTAGGTGAACACATTTAACACAAATAACGTTGTGTGCTTCAAGGCACTTTACGGGGACTGTTGAACATCTGCAAAACAAGTTACTGTTAGCGCTTGTGTTATAATAGCTATAAACCCTCACCAGCCTCTTCTCTCTCTCTCTCTCTCTCTCTCTCTCTCTCTCTCGAAGTTAATAAATCATAAAAATGCAGTTTGTCCTGTTGCTAAGAAAGTGCCTAGTCGTGAAGACTTTCCTATCGTGGAAAAGTTTTACCTATGAGTGTTGCAAAGCTCTGACACTGGAGACTCCTTCCAAAAATGCAATGTAAACATCCCCACATAGAAACCTTCATGTAATCTGTTTACATGGAGCGTCCAACATACTAATGCCTGCGTACAGTACGTTGTTACTATAGAAACGAGTGATTCAGTTGCTGTTCTAGGAAATGAATCACCACCTTCTGACCAATCATATTCAAGCAGTGCTGTGGTATAGGCCTAATTGAAACATTTTGGAGCACTCTTTTTTGTTTGTTTGGTTTTTTTTAAAATGTTTTCATTTCATCCATGATTTCTCCTAGGTTTATTTTTACTAGAGAGCTTTTCTATAGTATAATGAATATAATAAATGGAAAGTCCACACATCTGGCTCTTCATATATTCTAGAAATTTGATTTACTTCTGCATTTCAGAAAGCCCTGGAATAAACCTTAGAAATTGTTTTTTGTTTTTCCACCCACCAAGCACATCTCACCTCCAATATATTTCCAGTCCTAATTAAATAAGATCATGTCTTAATTAAAGAGCTCATGTCACACTTGCTTACTCGTGCGGGTAGAAAACAACACAAAACAACACAAAACTCCTTTTCTCTCACCGTGATTATTGCGATCACGCTCACCATCGGTGTGCGATAAAGACGAGAGATTCATTTACATTCTCTGTAGGAGGGAAACATTGTTATGTCCCTTGGCACTGAAAGCCTGTGGCTATCTGCGCACAGGATCTCGGCAACGTCTCCATATTTATGGAAGCGTCTTGTGTCTCTGAGCAGATCGTCGAGAGCGATAAGACGAAACGGATGAGGAAATAATTGCTTTCTTAGGTGGGAAGTGTGACACACGGCAAGCGAACACAAGAGTGAGACTCATTTTTAGAAGGAAAGTTCCAGGAAAGGCAGGGAGAGATGATGAAATGGCATGTATGTGATGGAGCAAGAGCTGCAGGGCAGAATATCGTATTAATAGTAATGTGGGGTTCGAGTAAGGAAAATACAAGGTAGCCAAATAAATCAAGACTTATATTTGTTAACCAGGAAGTGAGGATATAGGTTTATAGAACAAGAATTTGGGTAATATTTGACTTGAACATGTTTCAGCCGTGCTACTTGGAAACAAGAGTGTCATGTGTGATTCTATAATATTTAATGCCACAACAGCATTTATGCCACGCATTATTATTATTTTTTTCTTCTGAAGATGTCTGGAAGTTTATTATTGAGACAGATATTATGACAAATATTTAGCAAAAAAAAAAAAAATGTCGGGAGATATTTTATTCATGTCCATAATACATTATTGATATAAAAACCAATACTAATATTAATGTTATGAAGAAAATAATTCACGAATAAACCACAGCAAAATACAGAATCTCAACAATTTAGCAACACTTTACAATTCTTTCTTTCTTTTTTTTTCTTTTATTTTACAGATTAAAAATGCCACTTTGCACATTTTATCCATTTATAATTATATTGTGGAATGATTCATTTTATTCTGTTATCGCTTACATTGTCATTCCGTCACCAACTGTAGCTTTGAGTGTTACAAAGTGTTGACACTGGAGACTCATTCCAAAAACAGGTAAATAAACATCTGTCGAAGCTTCTGTCGGTGCTGATGCTGTAGAAAATGAATCAACACCTTCCGACAAATCAGAATCGAGGATTCAACAGCGCTGTAGTATACAGTATGTATCGTTAGGTTAAATCACTTCGAGATGGGATTTTGTTTTAAATTAGTAGAAGGGTAAAAGAAAAATTGTTCAGTCAAACTTTAAGACCATTAACCAGTATTTGGGAGGTCTAAATGAATGTATCTGAATTTAAGTGTAACTGAACATGAGTGCTTATGTGCAAATTTCATAATGATATAGTACTTTCCAACTCTCAGATCTCATACATCTCAGAATCATACAGTCTTATGATTATAAAATGGTAAGAATTCTTGTGGGGTGATTTGTATGAAAAATTAGGAATAGGTAAAGTAGGATCGATGGGCGGGGTTAATACATCATGCTCATACATTCTCTTATGTCTTTTTTGTTGTATGGTGCCCGATGCTCCCTGGGATAGGCTTCAGGTTCCCCCGTGACCCTGAAAAGGAGTAAGCGGTTGAAGATGGATGGATGGATGGCGCAGTGAATTGTCAGAATTGAGCTTGAGCCTGAATTGTAACAGAACATCTTGATCTCAAGATTGCAAACACGTAATTCACACAAGCTGATTTAAAAATCTGATGAGATGAAGGGGAAGGGGCGGGCATTGTGTGTTTGAATGTAGCTTAAAAATCATTCGGAACCCCTCTTGCCTACTAGAATCCCTGTGAGTTTCATTTGATTGGCATAGAATGACTAATACTTCCTTTTTCTCTCCTCTCTATCTTTCTTTCCCTTTCTTCCTGCACCTTGGTGACATTTGAGGAAGAGCCAGCCTGGGTCATGCTGCCAGAAAAAAAAGAGGATTTTAACCCCAGGAAGAACTTAAAACACTGGAAAATGTCCTCTCTGATTCAGAGGCGATAAGTTCAAATATCAGCCTTTCTTCTCCTAAACAGGATGTTATTGCTGTCCGTGCAGTCTGCCAAAGCTTGCTGACCCATAATTCCTTTCTGCCTTTCAACACGCCGCCATTTCAGAAATGCATCCGTGAGTAAGGATGTCACGAAGGTCCTCCTAATGTCTTGTTTGGTCGCCCAAACAACAGTACGCAGCCGGCAGCCTCTGCGGTGCGGTGGGGTGGTTCGGGGTGGGATGGAATGGGTTGGGTGTGAAGGCGACTGAAATTATTTGCAAAGATTATATGCAAAGAGAAGCAGGGGACAGACAGAAAGAAGAAATCAAGAGCGAGAGAAAGAGAGAGAGAGGGTGTCATCTAGTGGTTGTAACAGCAAGTGGGGAAATAAACCCACAAAAGAGAGACACAGAATATGTGTATCACTTTGATCTGTATTATTGGTGCTGCCGGTGTCCGCTTTTGTTCTCGGATTCATCCAGCACTGATTATAAGAATAGCATTCAAATATCAATTAATTAACCGAGCAGTAAGTCGACAGATTCACTCGAAATACGGATGAGATTGTGGCAGCAAATGAGTTCTGCAGCAGGGGAACTGGTGGAGGCTGTGTGTGTGTGTGTGTGTGTGTGTGTGTGTGTGTGTGTGTGTGTGTGTGTGAGATTATCATCTGACACGTGTGTTTGCAAACCTATTAATTAAGCCACATAGCTGGTATGGAGGCTCCGGTGGAACCGTGTCATGTGTACAGTAGATTTCGAGGCAGGAATGCATTGGAATTTTTTCACATTTATCCACAGACATGATGACCTTGAATTGTTGAGGTGTCATGGAAAGGATTTTGACGTATATAAGACCCAAAAATCTTAACACAGATTTTGAAACCTATTTTACACTCGACGATGTTTTTTTCCTTGACATATTTGTTTTATTACAAAACTTGATTGTCCTATATTAGTAATGTCAGTAATGTGTATGTTTTATATTTATTACTATTAAAAAAGGAAAAGCTTCTGTACCTATTTCTTCACTTTACTTTTGTGTGTGGAACCACAGTGTCAAACAATTTATTATTCATGACAGAAAGAAACATTATTTTAACCAATCCCCCCCCTCCCCCCACACACACACCTTTCTGTTGGATTTAATAATAGAAAATATTCCATGTTTCGTCAAATCTGGAGAGGATTTCTCTTTAAATGTCCCCTATAATACCAGAAAAAGTATATTACATCATCCCCCTTTTCTCATATGATACACGGACAGAATTACAGAATCATATTTGACATAAACAGTTGTTTATGAAATCAATACTGTAACAAGAAATAAGGCCATGTGGGTTGTGTTGCCTTTTGTTGTGTTCATGCAGATCAGACTTTTGCTGTGAATTAAACATTGCACTCAATAAATTGTAGTACATGAATACAATCTAAAAAATAAGTCCATGTCAAGTCTTTTTTTTACTACTGAGTTCAGTTTAGTATTACAGTGTTGAATGTATACATACTGTCTCTTTCAACTGAGAGCTACAATGTAAAATGGACGCAATTTTATTTGTATAACACTTTACAACAACAGGCGTTGTTACTATACAGATGTAGCGTTATTTATCTTTTAAGTGATGAATTAAGAGTGCATGTGTTTTTTTGTGTCTAGCTGGATTGATAGAAACACTGTGGATGTTCATACAGCAATGAGAATTTCCTATGAAATGCACAAAAAAAAAAGAGTATGAACATAAAAAATAGATACTAAATTTGACTGGATCATTATTTGATTTAAAAAAAAAAAAAAAAACTAACAAAGAAGAAGATGAAATAATGAGTACGAAACAGTTAGCCATGTGTATAGGAATAGGATTGACAGTGCATATTGGCTCCTTTGGCTTCTGCCGATAGCTCAACGAGTGCTAAACAGCCTGCCATATTTAGGAGGATGAGTCAAGAGAACATGAAACAGTAAAAATGTCCTACTGGCCCATTGTTCTCAATAGCCCCTTGAACCTGGTACACGTTTGTGACACCTATGTGCAATAAACCATGCAAAATACTAATACAAATAGATTAAGGTTTTCATTTGACTCACCCTCATACATGAGAACAGGACATGCAGAATATATTGCGTCCTTTAGTCTCCATCATGTGATGCACACATTACACCTTTATGAATACACAGTTGTGGGTGCGCTTTTTTTTTTTTTTTTTTTTTTACCCCCACAGTAGTATATGTGTTTGTTTTCTGCCACTGCTAAATGCCAAGTCCCCCAGGTTCAACCGCAGCCTGGTGAGGGTTAAGCAGACTCAAGCAAAGCGTTAAGCTCCCAACAATGAGAGGCGGCACATGTGAAGGGGAAACAATTAAATTACGCCTTGCATGAAGTTTGCTTTTCATTTTGGGAGGCAAATTCGGCACCACGGCTAATCATTATGCTGTCGAACACGATTCGCCAAAAAAATATTCAAGAGCTTTACGTGCCTCACTGCCCCTTCTGTATTGGAAAATAATGGGCCTCTATCCAATTAAAAACTGCATTAAAATCGAGGGAGTGTTACGCGCACTCCGCCGCTATCTTTTGCGATTAAAGGCTTTTCTGCTTGTGCAGATGCCGACTGGAGCTCGTGCCTCGTCTCTGTCGAGCTGTGCCATCGTCTGCCCGACGCTGGCACCTGGCACCATCAACAACGCACAAATTACTGTTTCCCTCAGAGTGTGCGGGGGAAAAACCCACTGTTCGAACATGCCTTTACTGGAATTCAGATGCAGAGCTCTTTCTAAAAATCTCTGACTGCAGTGTTTGCTTGTAAACAAAAATAGGCCTCTGTAATTTGTAATTACATAGTAAACACTATGCAATAACATAAAATCACACGAAAATGCATAGATCGTTATGTCCAATAACATAGCTCACCATTAAAACATATACGTATAGATACTTTAAATTACATTATGACATTTTATGCGTTGAGCATTTGCTCATTTGCTTTTTATCCTGAATTGCAAACCAGACAGGTGCGCGTAGGTGTGTATTTATGTATCTTATGGCTTAACACACCCACAAATATGCAACAACACACTCATAAATATACCGTCATTACATATTACCACCATCATAATGTGTCTTCATCACATCTGAGGATATGAGCTTAACTACAGAAACCAATTTTCATTCATATTTATATTTAGTTGAAATTTCCCATGCTATATTCAAGAGGCTTTAGTACATTATATATTCTAAAACGAATCACTATAGAGCAATATCCTGAGTGCTGAGTTAGCATCGAACGTGTTTATAAACCATATTGACATGAATAAGCAGCGTGTGTGAACAGCACAAGTGTCCGTTTGATGGAAAAGGTGATCGGTCCTAAGAGTATTCAATACTGGAGATGATAAATCAATTAAATGTAAATTTTTCATATAGTAACCTTGAGAAAAACATAGTAAACTATAAAATTTGTACATAGTTTGAAAGTACTGCATATTCAGTGCTCTGGAATTCATCTAGTTTATATTTATATTAGTGTAATATTTTGATATAATACATAGATATAATATTAAACCTCTTTTTTAAGGAAATCAGTCCAGATTTGTATAATATTTAACGAATCACAACTATGACTCATTTCTGCATTGCATTGTTCAGCTCTTAGTGGAGATAAAGTAAATGCTCCCATCTGGTGGTACATGGGTGAATATTACATCATGACTTGGTGTTTTTTTTTTTTTTACCATTTGTTGTCTTTTTAAAAATTTATTTAGGGCAGTGAATATCACTTCTACACATAGTACCACTGAAGTAAAAAAGGTTCTCAGACTGAGCAAAAAATAGGCCACTGTTGGGCAACTAAAAACTGCCACATTAAATTTAATAAAATTCTGCATTCTCTTAAGATTAGAAGATGTAGCTTTTAAAAAAAAATGGCGTTCATGTTGATGGGGGTGCGGTGGCTTTGTTGCTTAGCACGTTTGCCCCGCAGTTCTGTGTGTCTGGAGTTTGTATGTTCTCCCCGTGCTTCGAGGGTTTCCTCAGGGTACTCTGGTTTCCTCCCCCAGTCCAAAGACATTGCTTGGCGTAGTAGGCTGATTGGTGTTTCCAAATTTTTTGTAGTGTGTGAATGGGTGTGTGAGTGTCTGTTCGTGCCCTGCGATTGGTTGGGTCCCCGTCCAGGGTGTCCCTGCCTTGTTCCCAGAGTTCCCTGGGATAGGTTCCAGACTCCCTGTTACCATGTGTAGGATAAGCGGTACAGAAAATGAATGAATGGATGGATTTAGGGTTGAACAAGTGTTATTGTGTCATAAAGTATACGAACCAAGTCATGCAACACCAGTTTTCCTAGGGCAACATCAGTTTTCCAGAGTTAACACCACTTTTCCAGGTGAAACATTAGTTTTCCAGTGGGCGAAAGCAGTTTTTCAGGGCCAATACCATTTGTCCAGTGGGCAATACCACTTTTCCACTGGGCAAAAGCATTTTTCCAGGGGCAATGCCATTTTTCCAGTGGGCAATACCATTTGTACAGAGGGCAATACCACTTTTCTAGTGGGAAAGCGCATTTTTCCAGGGGCAATACCATTTGTCCAGTGGGGAATACCATTTGTCCAGTGGGCAAGAGCATATTTCCAGGGGCAACACCGTTTGTCCAGTGAGCAACTGCAGTTTTCCAGTGGGCAATACCATTTTTCCAGTGGTAACACTACTTTTTCCAGAGGCAACATTAGTTTTACAGTGGGCGACAGCAGTTTACAAATGGGAATACCACTTGTCCAGTGGGCAAGAGCATTTTTCCAGAGGCAATACCATTTGTCCAGTGGGCAAGAGCATTTTTCCAGGGGCAATGCCATTTGTCCAGTGGGCAAGAGCATTTTTCCAGGGGCAATGCCATTTGTCCAGTGGGCAAGAGCAATTGTCCAGTGGGCAGCACCATTTGTACAGTGGACAAGAGTATTGTTCCAGGGGCCACAGCAGTTTACAAATGGCAATACCACTTGTCCAGTGGGCAGCCATGCTTTTAATTTCTATATGCTTATAATCTGGATTTCTTGATGAGGATGGTTGCTCCTTCAGTGCCTTTTTCTATTGTCTGACTTTTTTTTCTTTTCTTTTTGTGGAACTTCAATGTCAAACAATTTGTAAATACACCTATAATTTCACTACTCTATTGTTCAGAAGATTAGTTATTACAACGTTCAATTTTAATGAGCTAAAATGATTTTAACCAATTGGAGTAACCAGGCAATACAGTACATGCAATCAGTCACCATAATAAAATCCTATTCGCTGATAAAAATTCAGTACTACTACTTTTTTTAATGGAAAGAGACTCGAGCAGAGGTGCTGCTCAGCTACCAAGACTTTCTCGTTAGCATTTCATACACTGATTGCACTTCACATCACCCTGCAAATCCTCTTAAGGCATGCAGTAGTGTTTCCTGCCTCTGTGTGTGTGTGTGTGTGCGTGTGTGTGTGTGCGCATGTGTGTGTGTGTGTGCATGTGTGTGTGTGTGTGTGTGTGTGTATAAGAAAGATAGAAAGAGACACAGAGAGGTATTTGTAAGCCCAGAGGACTTGCTTATCTCACCAGTACATGCATCTTTGTCTCTCCGGCGTGTTTCACTTTTCTAATTCTTAAAGAAGCAAAAACAAATAAAGTTACACAAAAGTGACATGACATTGACAATGTCCCCACTGTGTCGAATGGGCTAAAACAGACCTCATGCCAGATGGTGCATCCTGGTCAGGGGCCTAAAGGGAGTCAAAACACCGCCTATAACGTAATAAAGTAAAGAAAAGAAAACATGGAATAGCAATGATTAGAAAGTGCTGAGAGCAAATACAGTGGTGTGAAAAAGTGTTTGCCCCCTTCCTCATTTCCTGTTCCTTTGCATGTTTGTCACACTTAAGTGTTTCGGAACATCAAACCAATTTAAACAATAGTCAAGGACAACACA
>JAFFST010006164.1:23439-40893 GCA_022414735.1 Noturus placidus
GCATTTTGTGTTTACTTGTGTTGTCCTTGACTATTGTTTAAATTGGTTTGATGTTCCGAAACACTTAAGTGTGACAAACATGCAAAGGAACAGGAAACGAGGAAGGGGGCAAACACTTTTTCACACCACTGTATTTGGCAGGAGCACAGTTCATAAAGTCATGCAGATTCAGATCGAGCTTCCGTTAACGGTCACAGAATACATCAAAATATGGGGAAAAAATGTGATATCAGTGACTTTGATTGTGGTTATGGTTGTTAGTTCCTGACAGACTAGTTGAGTATTTCAGAAACTGCTGATCTCATTGAATTTTTATGCGCAATATTTTCTAGAGTTTGCACAGAATCATGCAAAAAGCAAAAGACATCTAGTTGGCGGAAGTTCTGTGAGTGGAAACGCCCATGTGTTGAGAGAGGAGAATGGCTAGACTGGTTCAAGCTGATACAGAGTGCACAACATTTTGCTTATCATCTACTGTAGAACATAAGTATCCAGTGACTATCAATTTCCACTTTAAAAATTCAATTTTTCTTTGGCGTGATTGCAAAATAACAAAATAGAATAATGTTTTTGTGTGGATTTGTTGTTGTTTTGTTGCTCTCTGTTGCAGATTTGAGTTTGTTTGAGTGAGTTAGTCTACTAGTGACAAATTTAAAAGCAGCCAATGCTAAAAACACAGTACCACTGAAAAACACCCCACATGAATAGTGGTTGCAAATTCATGTTCAATGACTTGCAAACATAAAGTAACCAAATAGTTACTAATAGCTGTAAAGCATCCCTATGGTACATTCATAAACAGCCAAGAGATGCATTCAGACTGTCTATTGCAACTGTTAAACGTTAACTACATAACATGTTTATTATAATCACATTGATCTGACTTCCTCCTCACACCAATATGGAAAGAAATATTTCCCATATTTACAGATATTATGAGGTGAGCCAGGGAACTGAGTGTAGCATGAGATGGATCAGCTTGACAGTAATTTTCTCAGCAAACTTAATAAAGCTGACTAACGGTTCCACCTGATAAAAGTAATGCATTATTCACAGGTAAAGGATCAATAAGTATTTCAAATAATGGGCCTATAATTTCTTAAGTGCTGTAATACTTCAAATCAGATCAAATACAGAAATAAAACAGTGCACATAGTATATTGATGTGGTTCACCAGTGTAGCTTCACTGCCTTATTTGAAAAGAAAAAAAGGCCATTATATATTTAGACCACACTGAAGTCTGGGACCTAAAGTCAAAACATTGCGTGCAAAGGACTGGCTAACATGGAGATCTGGTGACCAACTAGAAGGAAAGATGCGTCTTCATGAATGTGTCCTTTGAGTGGCGCCAACCATGGACTGGCTGCATTTATATTCTAATGGAGGGTAATGAAACTTCAAACAGGCCCCTTCACTGTGAGTTGTGTTATTATGGTCTAACATAATAGGCTAGCTTAGTCATATCCACGGTCTCTGCTATTTGTGTCCCTAAATTAGTGTTACAGTGAATGAGTGCAAAGGTTACTGTGGAGACAGAACAGACAGAAGAGAGAAAGGAGAAATATAAAAAGAACTCCACACAAATCTCATGCTTACTTTCCCCATCTGGGAAGCATCCAATCTTCATTGGGAAAAAACATGTAGTGTGTGAGCCTGCATCTGTAATACATTTTTTAAAATGGGGACTTAGGTGAAACAAACATGGCATTTAGAAAGTATTTAAACCCCTTCACTTTTCCTCATTTTTTTTAAGGAATAAATTAATTATATATCAAAAAATACATCATAAAAAAGTATTCATAGGTATTCATAAAGTTTTGTAAATGTTTCATGTTTCTCGCTATTCGGCCTCCCAATTTCCCAATTCTTGTTGTGAACAAATATCCGCACAAGAAAGTACAAGTCGACAGCTTATACAGACATCCACACAGTTTCTATAGTGTCTGTGAGAAAGTACAATGCTGTTAATTACTTGTACTGCATATATAGTTATGTGTATATAGTTATAAATGCATAATTACAGTTAATTTAATTAATAAACGGTTCAAATTGAATTATTAATAGTCTCTTATTGAATATTCAATAATTGTTATGCTTATTGATAATGATGGCAATCATGTGGCAATAAGAAAAGATAATTAAAGGCTTGAGGCCTGGAGAACAAATTAGCCAGGGGCCCAGAAACCCTAGGGGCACAGTGTCTACAGACAGTGATCTTTTTTGCTCTGACTGTGAATAAAGTTTAAGTTAATCAATCTCAAGGGTGATCAGTGGAAATCACATGTACCTAAGCTCTATTTTATGCATAATAGGAAATACTTATTTAAATGTGATATTACAAAACCTCCCAAAACTTGCTTTTGTGTTTAATACAGTTTAGAGTATGACTGTAATGTAATAAAAATGAGGGATAAATCAAGGGCTCTGAATACTGTCTGAATGCACTGTACCTTCATATTATTAACAAAGACAGTTTCTTATCTGCATGCAAACAACATAATGGTAAGCCAGACATTGACAGCTTCACAATAGGCACAATAATCCTCCAACATCAAATCAGCATTTAAACATAGCACTCAAGGTCATAATACAAAGTCTGTACATAGAAAAGTATTGATTCTATGTATCAGGCATAAAAGTCACCATTCATTCCATTTGCCATTTATGATTTAG
The DNA here is from genome assembly GCA_022414735.1 of Noturus placidus. NCBI lineage: Eukaryota > Metazoa > Chordata > Actinopteri > Siluriformes > Ictaluridae > Noturus > Noturus placidus. The sequence continues at coordinate 26,114 of JAFFST010006164.1, forward strand.
GAGGTTAACAGATGGTTGAAGAAATGACTTGGTTCATTTATTCATTCATTCATGAGATACTGACTACACTCCTCTTTAATTCAAAAAGTCACACTATAATTAATATATATATATATATATATATATATATATATATATATATATATATATATATATATATATATACACACACACATAATGCACCATTAAGAATTTATTTCCAATTTACACCTTATTTGACATTGATACTGACATTGCCATGGCTCCAAGGATAATTCCACCTTTGGCCACTAGAGGGCACCGTGATTGCCTTTGCATAACAACTTCTTCAGTTGTCTCCTTCCATTTTGTGTCTTAACCATTCTGATGTCTTTTCATTTTCCTGATTGATTAGTGCTCTATTTAAGTTGCTTGTTTTTTTTCCGTGCTCAGTTGCTGGAGCATTAATTCTAGTCAGGTCATATTTGTGTTTGGTCCTTGCTAGGTTATTGTTTTTATGCACTCTATGTTGATTATTTATCACTTTTTCTTAGGGTTTGTTTTTTCTAGTTTCTATGTTTCTGATAATGCTGGTTTCTAGTGTCTGTCCTCTTATTTGTTTTCCTGAGCGTGTTTCCCTGAGTCTGTTTCCTGTGTCTGACTACAATAAAATAAAAGTTCTGCATCCATCTCCATGGACTCACTCAAAGGTGTAACCATGGCATGGACATTGGGGGGGTCTATCGAAATGTTGTGAGGATCTGCAAGTGATAGGGTGGCTGTGGCTCAGTTGGTAGAGCAGGTTGTCCACTAATCGTAGGGTTGGCGGTTCGATTCCCGGCCCGCATGACTCCACATGCCGAAGTGACCTTGGGCAAAACACTGAACCCCAAGTTGCCCCCGATGGCAAGTTAGCACCTTGCATGGCAGCTCTGTTACCATTGGTGTGTGTGTGTGTGTGTGTGTGTGTGTGTGTGTGTTTGTGTGTGTGTGTGTGTGTGTGTGTGTGTGTGTGTGAGAGAGAATGGGTGAATGAGACACGGTGTAAAGCGCTTTGGATAAAAGCGCTATAAAAGTGCGCCATTTACCATATACCATTACAAGTGAATGTAACGTTAATGGTCAAAACCCAGAACTGAAGTTAGCCTAGCCTCCTTCGTGGGTGTGAAAATATCAACAGTTAACTGACATTCTTAAGAACAAACTAAGCCATAGTATGATGCCTTCTGCATCATAGGGGCACACACCTATTTTCCTTAACAAACGGAAATATATTCAAAAGGAATAGACATAAATAAATAGAATATATGAAGAAAAGACAGATCTGTTGGCAGGGTTCATTAAATGGGGACATACAGAAAATATTTAGTACTGTATATTGGTGGGACAGATTGGTATTTCCTCAACATTGGGGGGACACGACCCCCCCCCCCAAAGAATGCGTGGTTATGCCCATGGCAGAATGTTCCAGCACCCTTGGTCCATCGTGTCCCCATATAGCCACAGACCTTGTGGCTTCCCTTCCCAGTTCCTAGGGTCACACCACCATACTTACCATCATAGACGGCTTATCCAAGGCCTGCCATCTAATCCCATTACTCAAGCTACCGACCCCCTTTGAAACAACAGAGCACCTATGTAACTATGTATTCCGATTCTATGGCCTACCAGAAGACATTGTTTCCGACAGAGCACCCCAGTTTACTTCCCGCCTATAGGCAGCGTTCTGCCAGCAGCTCAACATCAGCCTAACCTCTGGATACCACCCAAAGTCTAATGTCCAGACCGAGCACATGAACGAAGAACTCTCTTTCCAGCCTCTCCTATTCCTTTGGTCAGGAGAACCCATAGAGCTCTGAGCAGTCAATGACTGGTTCCAAAGGAGCGAAGCAACCTAGAACCAGGCCCATGTTCATCTCCAATGAGCACTCAGGAGACAGAAAGCCAGACCACAAAACGGATGCAACAGAATTTTTTGTGACCCAAGAAGCAATCCTGAAGTCCCTGAGGATGAATCCAGAGGGGAAAGGTTTGGATCAGGGCCACAGAGGAATGGATGGAGGTCAGGTGTAAGATCTGGGCCCACTGGGCCAACCCTCCCTCCCCTACTTCAGAACTCGCTCAGCCTCCTGAGTCAAAGCAGAATGTCGATCTGCCTTCCTGCTTGACTGTGGATGCCACTCAGCCTCCATGTTCAGCTGAATACGTCACTTGGCCTCCCTGTTCAGCTGAGGACGTTGCTCCGTCTCCCGGTTTGGTCGAGAGCTCTGTTTCACCTGCCTGCTCCGCCTTGGATGTCACTACACCAGGTTCCTCTTCAGACGTCACTCCGCCTTCCTACTACTGAGGATGTCGCACTGCCATCATGCTTGGCTGAGGATGTCACGCCACCTTTCTGCTCCACTGAGGGTGTTGCTCTGCCTCCATGCTCCGCTGAAAACATCACTCCTTTGCTCTGCTTTGTGCCATGAGCCGCTCCCCTTTCCTGCTCCATGGAGGACATCGTTTCTCCCTCATACTTCACAGAAAGTGTCCCGACCCCCTCCGGCCTCACTGAGAACTTCGCTCCCCCCTCTGATCTCGTGGAGAGCATTGCTTCCCCCTCTAGCACTATGGTTAACGTCGCTCCCCCGATCAGGATCCACCTTTAGCTTCGCTCCCCCCACTGGCTGCATGTTGTCAATCTCTTTGCACCAAAGCCAGGCCAGGGAAATTGCGTCATCTGTCTGAGGTATAGAAGACACTGTCCTGCACATGACTAATATGTCGTAACAATTAAGCCACTTTTTAGTGCATGCGTAAATGTTGATCATTTTAAATTTGTTTTTAAAACCTATGAATGAATTAGCCTATATAGTTCATTGCACTAAAAAAAGCTATTCGTTAAAAAAATCTGATTTTATACATTTTCACCATATTACTTTCATGTAAATGTCACAGTGCTCTGAACATTATTAAGGCACTTATAAGCTATTTATCCATTTACAACTAATGGTTAGTGTTGTATATCAGCTGCATTTAGTATAATCTACACACAATAACAACATCTAGAGTCTTAGTTATGGGGAACAGGTCAATCACTCATACATGATACTCCAGCTTCTTACTTAAACAAGACATTTTGAACACTGAACACATCAGTATATAGGCTAACAGTTGGGTTGATATTTTATATAAGTTTGTTATATAAAATAACTAAAAATTAAAATGGTTCAGCTCCTAGTTGGTCTTTGCCTTCCACATACTCTATATATTAGGTCTCCCAATGTGAAGAAAACCTCATATGAACCAGCTAGTTAAATACTTAGCTAGCCAGTCTGCAAATATAAACATGTAAAGTAATAATATAGAAACATTAAATATGGTTCCCTCAGATGGACTGGCATCCCATCCAGGGTTAATTCCCACCTCTTGCCCAGTTTTTCTGGAATAGTGTTCATGATAAAATGGATACTGAAGGTGATAATGACTGAAATTTAACTATTAATTGATCACTGCATATTTGTTACTGGTTGTTATTATAACTTTTTTTCCTTTTGAAGAAAATCCATAGATCTTCTTGTATGGCTTGTCTAATGGTTGAGACTATGGTGCACTATTAAACATAATAATAATAATAATAATAATAATAATAATAATAATAATAATAATAATAATAATAATAGTCCACTTTAATAGGAACATCTGTACACCTAGTCATTCAAGAAATGATCCAATCAGCCAATAATGTGGCAGCAGTGCAATGCATAAAATCACACAGCTACAGACTAAGAGCTTCAGTTAATATCAAACATCAGAATGAAGAAAAAAGTGATTTCAGTTACTTTGACTGTGACATGGTTGTTGGTGCCATGGTTGTTTGGGTATTTCAGAAATTGCTGATTTCCTGGGATTTTTATGCACAGTCTCTGTTTAGACTTTGTTGAGAGAGGTCAGATGAGAATGGCCAGACTGACAGGAAGGCAGAAAAGCCTCACAAAAACTGTGTGCAAAGATGTCAGGGCACAATACCAATACACAGTCACACAGTCACACATTCATTCACACCTAGTGGCAACCTAGTGTAGCCATTTCTTCTACTTGCATTTGGACCATGGGTAGAAACCAGAGAACCCTTAGGAAACCAATGGTTACAACCATGGTGAGCAGAAAAGGCTCTCAGAGTGCACAACAATCAAACATTGATTCAGATGGGCTACAACAGCAGAAGACCACATCGAGTTCCTCTCCTGTCAGCCAAGGACAGGAATCTGAAGGCTGCAGTGGGCACGGGCTCACTGAAAATATCACCTGAAAACATCAACTGTCCAATTTCAGTGCATTTAAGTATATGCAAAGCATTGGAATACACAGACAGATGTGTTAAATAATTATTACTAAAATGAGTACCATATTTTCCGCACTATAAGGCGCACCTAAAAGCCTTAAATTTTCTCAAAAATCTGCCGTGCGCCTAATAATCCTTTGCGCCTTATGTGTGGACTGAGTTCCAAAATCTGTAAAAATATTGTGCGACTTTGGTAAACGCTCCACTTGTTTGACTGTCGGACCATTTTCTGCTGACACAGGGACGTGATACGTACACTACGTACGCTGGCAGCGATAAACCAATCAGAGAACATTACGGAATACGTACTGTACTTACTCTTACCTCCGCCACGCCTCCGGTATTTATACTACCAGTATGCTGCAAAACAACATTTGTTGAATAAAGTCCAACTTAACTCACTGTTTTGCTTCCGTTACCTTTTTTTTGTAGACCGTTGTCACGAAGTTGGAGGCTCCTCTTTGGAAAAGATACTTTAAAGTTCAAAATACACTGCAGTAATGAACTCAGTATGGTTCCTCAAATTTTTTTTCGTGTGCTAAGTAAAACATTTTAGCTATTTTTCCTTCATCACTAGGGATATTTTTACAGGTAAGAAGGGTAGAGTAGCAGATTAAAAATGAACATCTTAATGAGTTCACATCTGAATGTTATGACAACTAGATATACAGTCCCTTCAGAAACTATTGGAAAGTAAAAGCCAATTAATATGTTTTTTTGCTGCAGAACACATTTGGGTTTGAGATCTCAAGATGGATATGAAAAGAGAGTTAAAAAATTTCAGCTTTCATTTCCTGGTATTTATATGTAGATGTGTTAAGACATAGAATATAGCACATTTTGTATCAGACCAAAAAGGTGAGCAAAAAAAAATATTGGAACAAGTGACTGAAAAGTGTTTCTTGTTACCCAGGTGTGCCCTATTAGATTGATTGTTTAAACAATAAACAGCTCTGAACATCTACTTTTGGTTTTAGAGCTGTCTATGGGAGAAAAGCAAGCCATTTTGAAGCTGAAAAAGTGGGGAGATCAATCAGAGGCATTGCACTCATCAGGCATAGCCAATACAACAATTTGGAATGTCCTGAATAAGACGGAAACCACTGGAGTACTGAGTAATAGTCATTGAATAGGTCAGCCAAGGAAAACAACAGTTGATGACAAGCATTGTGAGGGCTGTGAAGAAAAACCCAAAAACAACAGTCAGTGACATCAACAACAACCTCCACACAGGGGTGGACGTATCACAATCAACTGTTCGAAGAAGACTTTGAGAGCATCATTATAGAGGCCCTACCACCAGATGCAAAACACTCATCTGCAGTAAGAATCCACATAGATTTAGCAAACAAATACAGAAATGAGCCACAAACATTATGGAACCAAGATTAACCTGTACCAAAGTGATGGAAATGCCAAAATGTGGAGAAATAATGGATCTGCATATGAGTACATCTGTGAAACATTCATTTGATATGTGAAATTAAATGTTCACATGTCATAGTTTTTATATACTTTGACAAAAATTACTTCGACTGAATTGACTTTCACAGGATATAGTTCAAACTAAGTACTACGATGCCTGGTAGTGCCTACTCAGCGTGGCACGAGGTCCCTTTCCAGAACCTTCAAACTGACTGTCCCTCAATGGTGGAATGAACATCCAACCTCAATCCGGACAGCGGAATCTGTCACTATATTCAAAAAACCTCTTCCGTGAACACTTAACTAACCCCTAACTTACCCCCCCCCACCCTAAAAAAAAATCATTCTACACGTACACTGGCTCTTACACCTCTACTCTGCGCACTTTGCATATATAGAATGCAATTAAGAATCTTGTATGGTAGCACTACTTATATTGTTCTCCGCTTGATATATCGCTTTGCATGTATTTACTCATTACTCAGTGTGTAAACACTGTAACATATTATCATGATAAGTATTACCCAGAAATCATAGTATGCTTCTAATTAACTAGGACTTACCAAAGACAATGTGTTTTAACATTTTTATTACATTTTCTAGTTACAGTACATAACTAATAATGTATATATAACATTCATGGAGGTGTAGTATGCAGCATTCATCCTGGCAAATGTTCAACTAAAAATGTACTAACTTTTTACAGTCCTGATTGTGCTTAACGGTATTGTTTTATATTTTATCTATTTTTACCCAACAAAAGTATGTGTGCCAACTATTTTATATATTATTTAGGGTTTACCCAAACTGTACCAGCCAGTATTTGTACAAGAATGAAACAAACTGAACGGGCCCATTTTATGTAAATAATTAAAGTATGTTAAGCAATTAGGTTCCATTAATATTGTAATAGTCACATTTCCTCTAACTGTAAATGTAGCCCTTGTCAATGTCTAGTATAGAAAAAAACATTAATCCTTTTATATATTGCTCTTGAAATCACCTTCCTGCCTGTGTGTCACTGTTTCCTTTATCTCTCCATGATCTTTATTTATTTCTTGTACAAGGAGTTTAGAGATAACTAGAATATTAATATTACTAATAATGAACTTTTATTTATAGAGAATATTTTATTAATAGAGAATCTGAAATAAAAAATACATACCGATTAATAACAAACAAGAAAAGACCGCAATGGAAGTTGGACAAATGCATGTTAGACAGTTTGAAATTCATTATGCTGTATATTATATGTTCTTTATAATACAAAATCTTTCACACACTGGATACATTGTGTCCTAAGCAATGCTTTAAAAAGGAACTGTGCATGAACAGCTAAGCATGAACTGAAACACCCTTGTAACCTTAGAAGCTTTTTCCAGTTTATAAGGAAAGAATACAAGTAGAAATTGCTGCGTTGTGAATGTCAGCACTGTGGCATACTTGGAACGAGCAGTACTGTAGAGTATTACTTAAAGAACATCGAAATGAATAATTATCCTGTTTTATGGAAGTCATTTAAACAATATATAAATAATAAATTCACTTTAATTAATTAATATTAGAACATAAAATATAAAAACATAAACAGAACATAAAATGCATACTGCAGCGTTAAGTTTATGTGGAATAAAACTGAAACTTCTAATGAATGATAAAAATAAATTTGTCATAAAACTAATGACAAAGTGGTTTTGCTTATTAGATTACAATTGTGTTAAATGTTAAATCCAGCAAAAAGTTGATCCCACACAAACACTAGTGCAAAGCACGCTTGAAAGTCAACTGCTGTTAAAACTGGAACAACAAAATCAAATATTTTTCTAAATGTAAAATTTATAGTGCACATTTTACCCCATATTAACAGCTGATTTTATAACACTGCAATGTAAACTGAATGGTCACCTCTCAAACATCACCCCTCAAACTAATTGGTCATGAGATAAATCACATAATCAATCCTCTTGTAGGCATATACTGGAAAAAGTTTTACAGAAGATGTCTTTCCTTCAAACCTTTAAAGAAAATGGGTTCCCAAAGAGCAATAAACCAAAGCCACTTTCATGTGTGTCACTAATGTTCTTCTTTAGCCCTTTCTTTGCATTACAATTATATTTAAAAGTAGGTATCTTACCATTGAAGTAGCTCTTGACACGAAGATAACTGACACTGAGACGCAGCACAGAAAGCTTGTCCAGTTTGGAGATGATCTCAGGTGGGAAAGGTAGCAGACTGGCCAGCCGATCTAGCTCTGCATTCAGCCGGTCCCTGTGCCGTTTCGACGGGTTGGACTTCTCGCTCACAGGTGCAGGCTTTCTACTAGACAGAACAATATACAATACAGTCAGTTGATGTAAGACATGTAACCATTTTAGGTTGGATGTTGACATTGATCGTACAATGTAAATGTCTAGGCTACATATTAAAAATAATTCCATGATTTATTCGCCCAACAACAGGTGTTTCACAGGTTCTCATGTGCCCATGTGCAACACATGAACTACATGAACGTAATAATTGCCAATTTCAAAAAAATGTCAAAAATAAATAAATAATACACTGTACATTCATTTGATCAGAAATTGAATAGACAGAAATGACCAACAGAGTACTTCTCACACTCATTACCACCATGCTAATACACTCATATAGCCTCAATTATTCACCCAGAAATAACAAATGCATTACAATATTATACTTAACTGCTTCTGTATGGGCTTCCTCCGTTTCCGACCTGCATACATGCAGTCTCCTGGTGGAATCATCTCGCAATCGGTGTGCTAGAGGATTGATATCCAAAGGGTTTCATCTCCAAAAAGTAAGTTTGTAAAGTTTTAAGACTCGTTTAAAAACGGTATAAACTTCAATATGTGCAACATCTGTATTATTTGTCTGTAGGGATATTCAGGCTGCAGATTTAACAAAAATTAAAAAGAGTTGCCTATTAAATGTGTGTCAAATTCATAGCCAGTTATTTTGTTCCAAATAGTACAGAATGTCATCATCTAATCAGCATATATATGTTTACACACGCAAGCTAACATGGTCGAAATGACAAGAATATAACGCTCATTCCATCTTGTAATAAAATATGACTTATATCTGGTTCAAATACTTACCAATGTAATCGGCCAGGTCCCAGATATGAGAAGTATCAATCAAAGAATGATTCTAGCAATGTTATATTCCATGGACTTAATTACATGGAATTAATATGCCATTATTCTATAAGAATAACGTTCATCAGCTTGTAAAGCTCCAGGCAGATGACTTTTATACTCGACTTTACTTCCTCGCGTTTCAGGTGGCGGATTCCTCTGAATGACAAGCTGCTCTCTTCGCACGCAATGCTGAGCCTCAGCGTACACACACACACACACACACACACACACACACACGCACCCACACACACGCACGCGCGCACACATGCACGCACGCGCGCACACACAGTTACTCTCACTCCCACTTTCTCTCATGTCGTTCAAGGCACAATTTGCAATGTAGGGGAAAATACATTATTGCTTGAATCAGTGTTGACGGTGCAGTGTATCGAATATTTCAGATATCTTTAATGTAGGCTATTTCTAACATCAATATTCGGTAAACAGCTCACTAAAACACTAATAGTCTTATGACATTTTAAACCCAAAGACTCACTGCTTTAGTTTCACTAATCGAGTTAAAGTCATGTTCTCCTCCAGTACATCAGTGGAACTGTACATTGCAGTTTACAGTTTCCTAACTGTTCTGATGACATTTTCCTGGGACCTGAATGTGGTCTAGAGTTTGGGTCTAATGTTTCAAATCGTTAAAATGTCTTTCTAGGGTTGGATGATGTTATAGTAACCCTTAAAGTAAAAACAATATGGATTTGACTTTTTCTAGCCCATACAGTATGTATGCTATATGTAGACTGCATAGTCCTGCCTTTCCATCAGTGCAATCAGTGCATCAGCAGTGAACTTCCAGAAACAGCAAGGGGAAAAGGAAACCACAGGCATTCAATTCAAACCACACTAAAGTGTTATAAGCCACATATTGGTGATTTGCATAAACGTTGGTCCTCACTATGAATCTTAAGCCTACCTGACAACATTCGATTACTTTTTCTTCAGCGGGGGAGAGAGGAGGCTTTATAACACTAGTAAACACTGGCAGTTAGAGTCAAATTGCAAGATTATGCACACGACCTGGCTAATTTTTAGTGTATGGTCCATGCATAATACTGGCGTATTGACAAATGACTTCCATTTCATGGGTACTGAACAAATAACTCACTTTCAGTAACCACGGTAACACTGGGTGTTAGGCAGGAATACATCTTGGATGGGATGCCAGTCTATCTCAGGGCACCATGCACACCCATTCATACACTCGTTCACACACTCATTCACACCTAGGGGAATTTATCTTGGCTAATCCACCCACTGCCATGTTTTTGGGAGTGGTAGAGAACACAAGAACCTGCACTCTTAAAAATATAAGTTCCAATTAGAACCAAAAGAGGGTTTTTCAGTCTGATGCCATATGAGAACCCTTTTAAGTTGCACAAATAACCTTTTACTCTCAAGATCTTTAGAGAGCAATCTATTTACTGGCGCTTTAAAGAACACAGAAATGGTTCTTCACAATACTACAAGGAACCATGTTATAATAGATTTCTAAAAAAATAATAACTTTAGTTCATGCTTTAAGGAACCAAAGTAAGGTTCTTAAGAGTGATGCCAGGAGAACAATTTGCAGTCTCACAAAGAAGATTATGGTTCTCCTTGAAGAACCAATACACAAACCATAAAAACATATTTTAATCTCCAAAGAACCATACAGCTCAACTCAGGAACCCTATACAATGAAAAATGGTTCTTGACAAGAAGAAGAGTCTTTGCAAAACCTCTGGTACTGTAAAAAAAAAAAAAAAAAAAAAAAAAAACATTCAAGAAACGATATTTTTAAGAATGTGCTGGAAACCCATGCAGACTTAGGGAGAATATGAACAGAATCTACACGCAGACAATAAGCTCAAGCTCATGACACTTATATTATGCTATAGGCTACTATCTAGTGATTTTTTAGAGCAATACTTTAATGGACAGTTGACAGTCGACAACATACAGTCATCCAAAATATGGTCCATCAGTTTAATCTTAAAGGGATTTATACATCCCTTTGTTCAACGGTGTTTGATACAGCAGGTGTGTTTCCCATAGCAGTGTGTGAGGCAATCATAGAGTAGCTAATATTATTAACCAGGGTTACCAGGTTTCAGCAAAATTTCCAACCCAATCACATCTCAAAAACCAAAGACCTAAATCTAGTCCATAAAAAGAAAATGAAGACACATTATTCTTTCTTTTCTAATCCTTTGCATGGGAAACAAGGTCACTGCGGTGCATACACATTTCTGATATTTGGACAGTATTTGTAAAGATTGCAAGAGGAAAATGGAGATTATACTCAACCCTCTTGCAATCATTACAGTATCTTACAATCTAAATGTACATCACACACTCTACACTTACAGAGTGATTCCTTACCCATTGGGCCTTTATTAGTGCTTGTTCCAGATCCCATTTTTTTAGCACTAGATGTAATAACTCTCTGGAGCTAAATGGTGCAGCCTACCATGCATGATTTTGGACTGCGGGAGGAAACTGGCGTACCAAGAGGAAACCCCTGCAGCACAGGGATAACATGCAAACTCCGCACACACAGGGCTATGGTGGCAATCGAACCCAAGAACCCTGGAGGTATGAAATGAACATGCTAACTACTAAGTCACGGTGTGCCCATTTGCAATGATTATATATGAAACTATATGTATATAAACACTGTTAGCAGTAAGGAATTTTTTTTCTCATTATTTTATACAAGAAATAATACACAAACTATCAAATATGTAGAAAACACCACATACAACAGCACTCTTGCTTGATGTCACTGTGTTAAAAAGGGGGGGGTCTGTTCCACCTAAGCATAAACCCTGCTCTTATATTCCACCAAATTGTTTTACCTGTTCCTGCTGAAGGACTAGGAACCTCCATTTTATACCGGGTCCATCCATGGACAAAACTAATGGTTGTGTGTGTGTATGTGCGTGTGTAATTGAGGTTAGAAACTGTACTGCAGACAGCCACAAGAGGGCCTCAGAGACATTTTGGCTTCACATTTGACTCATTATTAGGGCGCCCTTTCGTACATACAGTGATTGGATCAAACACACTCCAATGAATAAGAATGATCAAGAAAATGATGAATAAGAAAATATCCCTGAGGTCCACTGCTAATCACAAGTCAACTTAGGAACAGTAATAATCTTCCTTTTACAACAATACAGCAAATGTTATTAATAATTAATGCAGGAACGTTTTCTGATCTGAAAAAAAAAAAGAAAAAAAAAAAACCGCTATCATTAATCATTAATCAACAGACTTGGCCATATTTAAATGGCCCAGAACCTGCGACCCATAATACTGCGTTCAATCCAGTAACAAGTGAACATCTAGTTGTTTTGTTTTTGGTTCAGTTCAAATATCTGTACATATCATTGAGCTTTGCTATATATGATGTCTTATACATTCCGAACAGAAAAGTCTGCACTAACTCTGAATTTAGGAACATTGCTTTAATAAATACATATATACAATATCATAGGTTCTCATATTGGATCTCTCACTCTGCATTTGCGATTTAACTGCATTTATTCCCATTGTACAGAGTTTAAAAGTTTGACTAGATGCACAGTATGCATTGGGCGTCAAAGTCACTAGCAGACACTGGTCTTGCAGAACAAGTATTAGCTGTTCTCCAGGTTTGGGTTAAATTAACATTTATCCATGTTGACGGTGCCTCTGCACATTAGCATTAGCTTATCTGCACACCCCTGCATCTTGAGAGCAACAAACCAGAATAATGTGTGTGCAACATTATAATAAAATTTTAATACATTTTCCAAAAACTGAATAAATGAGAACAGAACACCAACATTTGTAGCAGATTGAAGAGGCTGACCGATATAGGCCCTCCTTTGGTGGCAGACCACCCAATTTTTTTTGATAAATAAGTAAATATGTTAAAGTAAATATTGTAAATAACAATTAATATTGGTTGCATATCCCTTGGTTGTAATAACTTCATCAATCCAGCAACTCATTGACATCACCAAGCTGTTGCATTCTTCTTCTGTGATGCGTGTGCCACTGCTGCTGTTAGTTGCGTCGGCAATTGTTTGATATCAATGAGAGCAGAGTATTTTTGTGATTTTTTGTAAATAAAATCTTTTTTTTTTTTTTTTTTTTTTTTTTTTTTTTACATTTTTTAGCAAAAGATGAAAAGGTTAAACGATAAAGACAAATTTTCATGGCATTCTTTGCTCATATTTACCAAGGATGCCAATATTAGTGGAGGGCAATGGACATCTACCATAAACCATAATGACAGTCCTACATTGCCATGGCCGAAAGGCTGTTGTGCACAGAAATAGCCCCTATAGCCCAGTCTGACATTAAAAAGCCAGACTGAAGTTTGCAGGTGATCACCAGGAGGTATGTTCTCTGGTGAGATGAAACAAAAATTTAACTGTGGGCAATAATGATAAGGTCTATGGATGGAGGTACAAGGGTGAGTCTTTTAATAAAAAAAACAAAAAAAAAAAACATCCCAATGTGAAGCATGGGGGTGTCAGCATTGTCATGTGGGGGTTTTGTTGGAAAAGGGATTGGGTGGACTTCCTAAAAAAATATTTGTTAACAATACTGAAGCAAAACCTCAAGACATCAGGCAGAAACTTGGTCACAACTAAATCTACCAGTATGACAATGATACCAAGCATAAAGTTGTAACAAAAAATGGCTTAAAGACACAAAGTGAAAGTATTGGAGTGTCCATAACAAAGAACTGACCTGAATCCCACAGAAAATGTGTGGAGTAAACAAGCATGTCTGATCAAAAAGGCCTACAAACCTGATTGAGTTACACAAGTTCTGTTAGGAGGAATGAGCAAAAGGTCTGGCAAAGTAATGTGAAACACTTAGAAGACTACCACATGACTTTGATTCCCGTTACAGTAAATAATAAACTTGAACTTAAAAAAATATATAAAAATCGCAGTATTATGCATCAAGTGCAGCATTGACAAACAATAAACTACTCTTTACTGTTCATCACTGCAGCACTTGTTAGGTGAATGGTTATGTGTTGAATGGTAACACTCATGAGCCAGTTGATGGTAAATGTTCTTTGCAACCACAAACTGGTCAGAAGCAAGGTTAAACGATCTGATGACAAGCTTGCTCATTTTTCATTTGTAGCTTTTGTAACACAATTAGATGGCAATATGTCAGACTATAAATTAGGTGAAGATGTTATTTATGTTATTTGACAGTGTACAAGAATATAGTTATATAAAATGATTGAAATTTAAGTAAAATACACAGTTAACATCCGTTAACTATATTTACTTGAGATGGCCAAAAACACTTTGGCCAAAAATAGTCAGAAATGATAGAATTTCAGTAGCATCCCTAATAAAATATACCATAGTTTATACACTATACATCAGCCATAACATTAAAACCACTGACAAGTGAAGTGAATAACACTGATTATCTCATTACAATGGCACCTGTCAAGGGGTGGGATATATTAGGCAGTAAGTAAACAGTCAGTTCACAAAGTGCAGTAGTTAGTATCAATCAAAATTGGTCCAAGGTAGGACAACCAGTGAACCAGCAACAGGGTCATGGGTGACCATGACTCATTAATGACCTTGGGGAGCAAAGGCTAGTCGGGCTGGTCTGATCCAACAGAACAGCTATAGTAGAACAAATTACGGAAAAAGTTAATTATGGCTATGATAGAAAGGTGTCAGAATACACTGTGCATTGCACACCTGCGTGAAGTTGGCCCCCCCACCAACTCAAAATGTCAGCAAAATAGTCTCAATCGTTTGTGCTCGGTTTGTGCCGGTTTGTGCTGTAAAAATTTTCGTTTGTGCTGCTTTCGTTCAGGAGATATTAACAGTTTAATTATAGGTCATCCTGGGGTCACTCAGCCCCCCCTATGCTCCAAATTA